>WAAG01086983.1:0-10176 GCA_013390105.1 Tichodroma muraria | reverse complement strand
TTGCTCTGGTTCTAACTCACATCAGATTTCATTCCTGTAAATGAGTAAACAAAACTATATCGATCTTGGCTGTTACATCAGTCAAGAGCTTTGATATTTCACAAGGGACCCACACTTAAAAACAAAAGAGGAAAAAAAACATATAATCTGTCGACTTGGCTATCAGGAGAGCTAATTCAAGTTTCTCTGGTTTGGGGAGGTATTTTAATATTCCCTAGCATAACTAAACATGATGGAAGAAAACTCCAAAGCACCCAAGTTTGGGTCCAGGCTCTTATGACACTAGACTATGTCCATAGATGCTCAATCTCAGCCCTTCACTTCCATCAGTCCTGAGTTTCTATTACATTTTTGTAATGATCCACTTCAAACTTGAATGATGAAAGTGCGCATTTTGCAAATGACACCTCAGCCAATCTGCCCCATCTGCATGAAAGACGGCAAATGATTTCACTCTTTAGGCATTCAAAATAAAATGCACATGCGGCAAATTCCAAGCTGGCAGGAAAATCCAGTCATTAAAAAAGTGATTTGTTTTCTAGAATTGCAAACACAAAGGCTCCATTTATTTCCGATACCATAAACAAAATGAACTGTTATATTTTTTTTAAACAACCACAGCCCAGACATATTGGAAATGTTTTAATTTTGAAAATACTAACTGGCAAATTAGAGTCTAAATAGCTTTTCTAAAGTGGTACCATTTTAGATACAGTTTTCAGATTGATTTCATCACTTTGCCCCGCAGGAAAAGGTTTTATCATCATCTGCATAAACTGTAATGATGCCTATTTGTTGCTGGTGTCACTAAATTTAGGAAGAAATCTAAGATATGTGAATTTTAAATAAAATTATATTCATTAACAAGAAAATTATCGTATGTTACGGGAGCCTGAAAAAATCTACATTTCCATTAAAATAAGATATTTATTGTCCTTGTCATTCTGTCTTTCCTACTTTCTCTTCATAAAACAGAAGAAGAGAAACAGAACAGCAAATTAAGGAAATAGCAAACGTTATTGATATAGCCCCATCCTAAGAAAGCTTGCAACCATGATCAACTTTACACTAAATGAGCTGCTTATTTGGACTCACCAGGACTATTCCCTATACAAAATGTAAGCGCATGCATAATTCTTTCCAGGATCATGATTATGTAAGGGTCTTCTGTAATGAAAATAAAACTACCTCCTTTTTTTTCCCCCCAAACTTCTTAATCTGCATTTATTTTTGTGGCTATAGCAGCATCTGGTGGACAAACAGCAAAATGCACATCTAGCATATGATAAAAATATATATTTTCAAATATAAATTGCTTTAATTGCTCTTGATTTTTTTTAAGTTAAAAAGGAAAAAAAAACTACAAAAATTCAGTTTTGATAACCCAGCTTAGATAAGTCTTAATAACTTGAAAGTTATTACGTCTCTTATAAATGCTTTTTATTCTTACATTTTCCTCCCCCATTTGACCCCTCAGGTAAGTGCTTCTGTACTTTGAAGTGCTGGTCATAGTCTATCAGTGAACATAGGCCTACTTTGACAAAAATGTGTAAATACCCCATAAATACTAAGCTTGCAGTTAAGCAGTCAAAAAATTAGAATTTATCATAAATAAAGTCATGAAGTTATAGTTAAGAGAACAAAATGAACTCCTGCAGGTTTTCTCTCGACAGAATCAAAGCCTAAAAAGAACTCAGATCTCCAAAACAACCACTGAAGGGCAAGTTAGCAAGCTAGGGTGGCTGACAGACATTCTTTCCTGCTTCGCTCATCTCATCTATGCTTTGTTCTGACATTGATGTAATTGCTCTCTCCTCTTTCATATTCCTTTTACTAAAATATTTGCCTTATAGGAATATCTGTTTAGAACCAGAAAAAAAGTATTTTATGATAAGAGTCAAATACAGCTGTAACTATATTTGCTAAAATTGCTCACTGCTGAAGTTGGCTTGAAGTGAATCCCGAAGGGCTGAAGACATACGAATATATTGGCTAACATGACAACTTCCTCCTCCAAGTGAAAGAGGAGACAACAAGAAAAGGTGCTATGCTGGATCTTGTTCTCACCAACAAGGAAGGGCTGCCGGGGAATGTGAAGCACAAGGACAGCTTTGGCTGCAGTGACCATGAAATGGTGGAGTTCAAGATCCTTCAGGCAGCCAGGAGGGTGAACAACAAGCTGGCTTCCCAGACTTCAGGCAAGAGGATTTGCAGCTCTTCGTGGATCTGCTTGGGAGAGTACCACGGGAAAAAGCCCTGGAGAGAAGAGGCACCCAAGAAAGATGGTTACTAGTCAAGGATCACCTTCTCTAAGCTTAGGAGCAACGCATCCCAACAAAGAGGAAATTGGGCAAAAATGTCGGGATGCCTGCATGGATAAGCAGTTCCTGGATGAATTGAAACATAAAAGAGAACCCTGCAGAGGGTAGAGACTTTCCTACTTACTAGCTGGAAAGTAGTATATCCAACAAACAACCACACACAAAAAGTATTCTGAATTTACATGGACCAGCAGCTTGATTCAGGTATTGCTTTTGCTGACAAACTCAACACCCCCAAAGCTCCAAAATGGGGGACTTGCCAAAACCTCCTTAAAGTTCATTACTGTTGTTTTCATTTTACATAGCAAGTGTAACAACTCCAGCTTCACAAATAACAGTACGAGGTAATGTCATTTTAGGCACACAGAGAGAAATTCAAAGCATTTTGGGGAGAAGAGGCAGGGTTCTGGATCCAATCAAAGCATCTGTGGAAGACATCTGCAGTCATCCACCAACTCCAGGGTCATTCATTGGGACATTGTACACACCAAGCTTTATCAACCGGTCATGCTTTCAGTGACTTTAAAAGCCTTGGCATAAACATGGATGAGACTCTCATTTTTTGATTGTAGAACGTACTTCTGAGGTGCTGAAAACTTGCAAGCATAGATAAGAAATTAGCTTGGAAACCAAAAAGAACCAACCCAATGCAAGCATCTCTCTACCTGTGCATAAGACATGCACAACAAGCCTGGAGAGGGATAGTATTTTTCATTTAACCAGGTAATATAATCATCAGGCAATCCTTTGGGCACAAAGCCCTCCCTCTCATGAGTGTTAAGTAGGAACAACACTTTTGAAGACTAAACGCAAATTACTACTGTAATTGGGATTCTAATCACACGTGCTAGTAAGGCTGTTCCCCAAGGAAAGAGTATCGGTATCTGTCTAAAAGGTGCTAGGTTAACATGAGAAAAAAGTTGTTATATGCCAAGGGGGAAGTCTGAGGTAGATTTTATTCTGTGGAATACCAAGTGGCTAACAGGATAGGAGAAAAACTGTCAAACTCCATTTCACCCCTAGCATGGTACACCTGGCTGACTGGCGAGCTGTATTTCCCAGTTGGTCTTCATAGGCGTCCCTGGAAGCTTTTACTCCTTCGCCAGCACATCCAGGCGTCCAGCTCCCGTGTAACCCTGCCAGAGGCAAGGTCTACTGCCCTCGGTCTTGCCGCCTTCACGTCCGAGGGCTCTGCTGATGTCCATGACTCGTGTTTTACAAAACACACGCCCCCACGGGTTGTACAAGCTGTGCGTTCTTCATTCTTCAGCGCTCTTTGCCTGCGGTCCGGCAAAGCGCAGGCACTGCACCCATGGAGCCAAGGCGGACTTAGAAGGGAAAGGTGTCCAGGGACAGACTGTCTAAATACAGTTTTAAACTCTTCTTGTTTTATTTTCCCGCTCAGATTCCGGGTCCAGCACCCTCCACGGGCGACCACTGAAGCGCGCTGCCGCCGCTCCCGCCCACAGCCGGGCGGAGGAAGGGCCGCGGCTTCGGGGCTTCCGCCCGGCCGGGGGCGGAGCCGCTCCCGTCCGCCCGCCCTCCCCGGGTCCCGACATGGCGGAGTATTCCTGCGTCAAATCCACCAAGCTCGTTCTCAAAGGGTCGAAAGAGAAGAGGTGAGGAGCCGGCGGCCCGCCGCGCCGCCCGTGCCCGCGCTGNGCTCGCCGGCGGGGCAGCGGGCCGGGCTGGCGGCCGCTGGCTCCCGGCCGGGGTGGGTGACCCGCTCCCGCGGGTCCCACGGCCTGAGGCCGTGCGGGACAAGGGCTGGGTCGGCGGCTCGTTCTCACTTCTTTGCATCTCCCTTTGCAGCAAGAAAAAGCACAAAGAAAGGAAAAGGAAAAGGGAAGAGGATGCGGCAGAGCAGCTCGATATTGTTGGTGAGCTGCTTTCCAGGAGTTACGTCACAGCGTGGAAACCGTAGGGGATATGGCAGAAGCTAAAGAGGTCGTTATAGCAAGTGTAACCCCTGTATAGGTATATAACTACTTGTCACAACACGTCATTTGTATCTTGGGATCTTCCTGGATTCCAGATGGAACTTCCGACATCAGTGGGATAGATTCAGATTTTTATAAGTAATTAAAAAGAAAGTGTTACTATCTTAATGAGGTAGGAAATATTAATAAGACAGTATACAAGGAGAAAATTTTACTGTTAAAAAATTTAAAAGTCATAATTCTAAGTTGTGCACACGGGAAGGGCTACCTTTAATTTTGGTAGAATTCTGTAGGATTCAAATGTTCAAACCCAGATTAGTTTGAACAAATGAGGACTAAGGATTACAACTCACATATTTAACGGCAAGATGAAATAGTATCTCTGTTTCTCTTGTGCTGGAGAATCTAATAAACGAATATGACCCCAAAACTGCAGGAGAGAGATCCAGAGGGGAAAAATATTTTCCTTGTGAGTTGTATCTTTGCTGCATCAGCTGAATGAATCAGCTTGGTCTCTGGACTAACACAAAGAAGGGATAAAGCACAGGAGCTTGTAACTAAGGATGACAGCAGGTCGAAGAGCAAGACTTCCTGAAGCAGGAGCAGCAGCAACACCATTAAATTGGCTCTGGACTGTAAAATAATGCACAAAGATTGTGAGATAGCTATAGCAATTTTATCTTTTGAATTTAAAATTTCAGAGAAGACATGGAAATATAATCTCTTGAACTACTGTAATCAGAAGTTGTGATTACTACGTTAATAAACTGTCATGGTTTTGTATTACAGGAAACTGGTGGGCTGTCAGTAATTTTGGTGAAATTACAGGAACTATAGCTATAGAAATGGATAAAGGAGCTTACATCCATGCCCTCGACAATGGCTTGTTTACACTTGGAGCACCACATAAAGGTTTGTTCCAGGAAATTTGAAAATAGTAGAGTTTTAATAATGAAGTGCCTAAAAGCATAGAACTAGCTTCACTTCAAGTGTGATGCTTGTCAAGCAAGCAGTGTTACAGCTAAAACCAGTTTACTGCAAAAAATGCAGTAATTCTAGCCGAAGCATGCAGATGACTTAAACCTAATGACTGCTAATCAGTTTCACTCATCTAGTTTCATGCTGGCTTATGTGTGCAGTAAATTGAACTGCACTGGAGATGATTACCTGTTAAAGGCCATACCACTTGCTGGATAAAAAGCAGTATAATTTTTATTAAAACCTATAAAACGTTTATGGTATCACTTGAAGAGTGAAATTCAAGGTAGATGAGTTTTAATGCTTATTGCTGCATCCTTGTATTAATATACTTGTTTTGTCACAGCACAAGAGGACTGCTAATGTGCTGAGATAATTAGCTTGTTCTTTGAATTTGAGAGCCATGACTGACATGGACTGTTCCAGAACCCTGACAGTGTGTGTGTTTCATCTCCAGAGTGAGATTAGAGCAGCCATGGCCATTCATATTCTCTTGTTTTGGTTTTGAGGGACGGAGGAGCTTTTAGGATGCTGAGCTGAGTTACCATAGCTGAACCATAATGCATTTTGTTATGAAAGAAGTAACATTACAAGGAGATTAACGTTTTCAAAGCCACCAGGAGAATTACAAAACGTTCTCAGTTATAAATGTCGTTAAATGAGGATCATCTTTATTTTTTGTCTTGTTTTAAGCACTGTAAATACATGAACATAAATGAGCACCTGCATTGCCTTTTTAGAAGTGAATGCTCAAAACGGTATTGTTAATGAAATAAATACTTTACATAGTATTCAGAAATGGTCAGTGTATAAACCTTTTTAATACTGCAGTATTAATAGGCTAATATATTTTATATTTATACTTCATACTTAGCTAATGGAAAATTCATTCCTCAGGTGATGAAGGCCCTAGTCCTCCTGAGCAGTTCACAGCAGTAAAGTTGTCTGATACAAGGTAATCACTGTAATATTTCAAATTTTGATAATTGTTATCTTTGGATTTTGTGAGAGGGCATTTTAAGACTCTTTTGAAATACATTGTCTACTACTAAAGGTGTCTGTGATATGTTGGATATTGTGAATTGCATGAGTTAAAAACACTCTTTATTGTTTCCCTGTTTTCTCTTTGAGGATTGCTCTCAAGTCTGGTTATGGCAAATATCTTGGCATAAATTCAGACGGACTTGTTGTTGGACGTTCCGATGCAATAGGATCAAGAGAGCAGTGGGAACCTGTCTTCCAAGATGTAGGCTGTTTGGAATAGCTTATTTGATGTTGCTAGTGTTTGACTGTATTTTGAGTTAATCTGTTTAGATGGTTTTTGTCTATGAAGTAAAAGCCTTTTGCAATCACTTTCATATTGTAACTTACAACTTTTCAACTGCAATGCATTTACTGTAATTGAAAGTTTTTAAAATATTTCAAAAGCTGCATTTTGGCGGCTATAAGCATCTTAAAAATGAAGGAGCCAGCAAGTCTGCTGGCTAGCTGTTGAAGTATCCGTACATAAAAGAATTTAGACCTGTTTACATAGACTTTTGGTGTATTGTAGAGGATAAATGTTACAAATCAAGGATTATATACAACCTCATTATACTTGCAATGTGTGATATTGTTTCTGCAGAGAAAAATGGCATTACTAGCAGCAAACAGCCGTTTTATTAGATGTAATGAAGAGGGGGACATAGAAGCCAAAAGCAAAACTGCAGGGGAAGAAGAAATGATAAAGGTAATCTATAACTTTGACAATTAATGCAGGATTGGCAGGAATACTCAAATAAGTAGGTGTCTGTGTGCTATGATTTTCTGTTAATACAGTTATAACTGCTTCCTATAAGCTGTCAAGTGATTTGGCCACAAGAAAGGTAAATGAGTTCCAGGGCTGCATAAATTCTCAGTGCTTCCTGTAGAGGTAAGAAGATACTTTACCACTCAGGAGGACAAAAGAGTCTGTGTGATCTTCCAGGTAGTTCTAAACAGCTTGGGACAGAAGAGAGGAATTGTGACCGAATCAGGGACAGAGAGGGGTTTACCAGAGTGATCCAAAGGGGAGATCTTCTAAGAGAATCTAAAAAGACTATCTTGACTTTATCTGAGCATGGAAAATATGTGTCTCTCCAAAAAGAGACAGGTGTCTTCACTACTCAGAACAGTAGTATTTGTAAGTCAATCTGTGAATTGTCCCTGCCAAAATTAAGAACTGTGATATTGCTCCTTTGAGGTGAAGGCAATTGTGTCTTACCGTAGTATCAAGGACTGCACTTAACATTTCCCATATTTCAGGCAGCTCTTACTTTTGCAGTTGTCTCTGGTTAACCAGTTTGAAAGCTGTGAACTTTAAATGTCACTGACTCGTCATTCTGTTATGAAGGATATATAGCATCTTTAACCTGTAACTTAGAGTTTTTAAAATACAGGTGTCTTCTATTGTGTTTTGGTTGTTTTTTCTTTCAATTATTAGATTCGTACTTGTGCTGAAAGAGAAGCTAAGAAGAAAGATGAAGTTCCACAAGAAGACAAAGGAAATGTTAAGCAGTGTGAAATCAATTACGTGTATGTACTTTAGAGTTGGAAACAGGCTCAATTACCTTTCTTTGCTTCTAATTGGGGCCATCTTTGGTGGAAGAGCTCAGCTCCCATCCAGCATTTCACTCACTTTTCATTAGCAGGACAAGGGAAGAAAACAGGGTGAGAAAGCTCATTGGTTGAGATAAAGGAGTGATGCTGTACCAGATACTGTCCCAGGGTTAACTATGAAAAATTAGTTAAATGTATTTCATTTTAAGTGGGTGTAGATACTGAGAGACAAAAATTTAAAACACCACCTTTACTTCTCCCATCTCCCAAGCTCACCTTCACTCCAGACTCTTCTACCTGCTCCTCCAGGCCAGATGGGCTGTAGGTCAATACACAGTGGTTTCTTTCAGCCACTCCCTTCCTTTCCCACCTTTCCCCTGCTCAGGTACGGTTTTATTCAAGGGCTGGAAGGTAATATTTGCTCCAGTGCCTAAAGCATTTTCTTCCTCTCCTTTCCTGTGCTTGATGTTCACACTGCCATTTTGCACTTTTAGGTTTGGTTTTTTTTTTCCTTCTCTGCCTGTGTGGCATTTTGCCTTCTCTTAAATATGTTTTCATAAGGGTGCCACCAGCTTTGCTGGTGGATTTGGCTGTGCCCTGTAGTGGATGTCTTGAAAGCCAGCTCTGTCCAGTGCAGGGCAGCCCCTGGCCTTTTCTCACAGAGCAAACTCCTGCAGCTTTCCTAACAGTCAGCACCTTGCAACTACATCTCGTACACTTTTGCTTCCAAATTTCTCATGCTAGTAGTTGAAGAAGGGGCTCTTTAGAATTTGTAACCTCTTCATGCTAGTCACATAGAGGCTCATTCCTACTTAAACTGTCAAAAGAATTAAACCTGGATATAGTTTTCACCTGCAGAAACCTTAGTGCAACCTTAGTACTGGGATGGTTTGCTGGATTTTATTAGGTCAGTTATCTGCTGCTTTAATAGGAGCTAAGATTCTTACGACAGCTGCTGTCGTGTTGGACAACAAAATTTTCAAAACATTTCAGTTCTTTACTACTTTACTTCCCCCTTACAGGAAGAAATTCCAAAGTTTTCAAGACAAAAAGCTTAAAATAAGCAAAGAAGATACAAAAGCCCTTAGAAAAGCCAGGAAAGAAGGCACTTTTCATGAAATGCTACTTGACAGGTACTTCAAAATGCTGGAAGTTACTGATTAAAAAACTGCTGGGAGATGGAATTACAGTAAAACCTGGGGTACAAAGAGGGCTAGATTTCAGGGAGAGAGCTTCCTGAGCATTTTTCTACTGGTGAGTGTTGTGCCTGAGTCCTGGGGGTTGCCACCTTTATTTTCTTTTTTTTTTTTTTAATTCTGGATTTTCACTTCTTCAGCTAAAGTTTCAAGGTTTGAATTTACCTGTAAATTAGTTCTTTCGGAAATCTTTAATTAGATTGTTCAATTTGTTTAGTACGGAATTGTTGAGGGATTAATCTTTTAAATCACAAAAATTGAGCTAATTTTTAACATTTTTCAGTAACTGTGGTACCAGAATTTTGGAGAGGCAGAAGTTGCATTTTAAAGAGAAATAGTGTTTATTAAGGACCATCTTCATGTTATCTAGTGAGAATTTTTTTTTTCCCCTGAGCTGAGACTAAAGAAACTGTCTTGAATTTTTAAAGCTTTTTATATCAGTATATAGTATATACAGAAAACTGTTTCTGATAACTGCAAGTGATGTGAGAACACTCCTGGGCTCTCACAGGTGATCAGCTTCAGATCACACTGAATCTGAATTCCATTCCTCAGAGGAGACAAAATGAAATTATGATGATTTGAAGGGAAAGTCAAAGTTAACTTTTGACACTGCAGTTCTATGTCCTTAGGAAAACAAAGTTAGTTAACAAATCCAAAGTGTTGTTAGGCCTTTATAAGTACTTTGAAGCAAAATTTTAAGAAAAATTGCTTTCAGTGCATTCTTAACACTTTGAGGCAGATAAAACATCCAAGTGTAATTGTATTTGGTCTTAATCTAATTTTTTTTCACTCACTCTTCCCATGCAGGAGAGCTAAAGTGAAAGCAGATAGATACTGCAAGTGACATCCAGCTGGTCCATTTTCTTCTGCAGCTTTGATGGCAGCATCAAATTGAAAAAGAGTAAAATATTTTATAATTGTTTTTTATTTAAGGCATTTTTTAAGCATCTTCAGAATTGTATTAAATTTTTCTCAAATATTAATAACCCAGCTATAAAGTCTTGTTAACTGTATCACTTGTGAATACTTGGCTTGTATTAAGGGAATGGCTCCAAGAAAAATTAAAGGTATATTAATTAACAATGGTAAGCTATTTGTCATGATACTTAAGCCCTGGGAGGCAGACTGTACACTGATTTAGTCCGTAGAGAAAGCTCCCTG
>WAAG01086978.1:236-14843 GCA_013390105.1 Tichodroma muraria | reverse complement strand
ATGAGTCACCAGCAGACATACCATCCTATGGTTATGTGAATCCACAAGGTACATTTAGAAACATGTCACAGTAACAAAATAACGCCATCCTCCTGCTTTTTGTCTAGATGACAACAATGACAGCCGCGACTTTCCTAAAATAATATAGGAGTTCTCAGATCAACATGTGCGGTTAGAAAAAAAAACCCTCTGTTTTGCTATTTTCATTAAGCAAAGCTAACACAGACATGATAAGCTGGTAGGAAAGCCTCAGGTTGTAAATAAAATCATTTAGTTAGTTGCATTACACTGACAAACAACTGAGCAACATCTGCTTATCTGGTGGATTTCTCATCACTTGATTGAAACACGAGGAGGTTTTTTTGCACTTCCAATTTTAATTGTTTCCATCACTCAGAATTTCAAGTGGGTAATAAGATGCTATGACAAATGAAGTTATGTAGCTGACATCACCATCTGTGTAATAAGCAAAATTGTGTCAATTTTGTTCTGAAGGAGTTTTTAATTGTGGCATTTACTGAAAAACTCTGAATGCAAACTAGATGAGCATTTGTAAGACTGAAACTATTGTTGTTTTCTTCTCTTCTACTTTTCTTAATTTCCAGGGAAAAGTTAAATTGTATACTCCATATTTAATTTTCCTCTGAAACAGATTTCATATTCTTCCAGCCTGTCATTTCATATAGGATATATAATTACCCAAAATACCCCAACTTGTACAGCAATACAGGAAAAGAACCTTTCACTCCTTCTCATATTAATTCTTTGAGCTTTAATACATAAATTTTCTTTAATTTTGCTAAAGATTAGGGAAATTTCACCAGTCATATGTCTGCATGGAGGATGTAGTAAATGGACTAGGATTGCTCATGGGCATATCTATACACAGCTATTTGGCTGCCTGACCACCTCACAGCCCAATTCCCTGCCACAATTAGTCATCCACTTGGATCCCACTTACCACAGTGATGCCACACAGATGCAGCCAGATTCACATCAGCTAATCTAGTTACAAAACAGAGGCCCTGGTTCTATCAGATATGTTAAAATCTGTGTAAATAGAAATGGCTTAACCTCTTAGTTTAGGCTGCAGACTCTTGTTTCTCACTCTCCCAACAATGTGGCAAATGCATTCTGAATTTCATTTTTCTTAAGTGAAGGATGTTTCCTGGATTTATTCCTATTATGTTTTGGTTCACCAGCTAACTCCTTTCCAGGGTTATAGTTGTCTCAACATCATGTACTTAGTATTTCAGGCAATTAGTGATGCTCTTCATTTGCTATTGCTATGTTCTAGTAGGCTTAGTAAAAATTTGGGTTTGTTTGGACTTTTTTCACATTCTGTGAATTATCTATTAACTCCTATACACTGCATAAGGCAGGGTACCCTTGGCAGTGCTGCTGACTCTGCCTGTTTTTATAAGGCTTTAGCCATAGCTGGAACTTTTCTACTGGGGTCTTGGGCCCCACTGAATGGAGGAGTGAACATTACTGTCATTAGAACAGGTCACCTTTAGGCACATCTTGCAAAAGAATGCAGGCCCCTTGAAGGTTTTGCAGGAAGCTCTGAGGGCAGAGTGGTTTTTGAGCGTCAAAGACACCATAATGCTGGACTTGGCCTTCCAGGCTGTAAGTACAACCACAAGGACAAACTCAGAGTCACATTTACCAAACATCAGTGCCGTTTACTCACTGGGCAGGCAGGGTTGCCAAATCCCCACGCACAGCCCAAAGCTTTCAGCAATTAACCCAGGCTGTAAATGAGATCAGTTAGCAACATATCTGTTAATAATGCCTAACATGTCGCAAAAAAACCACACAAAGAAAATCAGAAATAGTTTTCTTCCAGCATGGTCACTCAGTAATACTATTTAGTAATAGCTTTACTATAAACATTTTACTCAAAATCAAACCTTGCAGGACATTGCTGTTTTTTGACTATAAACAGGGGTGAGTGGAAAACATTTTCTCCCATAAAACTCACTATTGTACACATATATGTGCAATATACCCTTATGCACATGCATATGCGTATCTTTTTGGAATATATTCTCAGCATGTAGTCTTTCCACAGAGAGTCAATATTCAACATGCTTCATATATTTTAAGCTGTATTTTATAGAAAAATGTGAAGTAGTGTCTATTTTAGTAAACTCATTATCAAATGTTGCTGGAAGCAACACTCGGTCTTCTGTCAGATTGCTCTTTCTTCAGTTTTCCTTACAGTTAAGGTGGGTTGATGAACACTAGATTAAATTATCAAAAATGAGGCAAAATCCTCATTTCCTTATGATTTCTATCAGCTATTGAAATTAACATTTTCTGGAATTTTGGGGGAGTTTATTTCCAAACTTGCTATGATAAGAGAAATCCAGTTTGGTAACCATACAACAGATTCAGAACAAAGGATTTTTCAAAGATTGTTTAATATTTAACTGCAGAAGATGACATAACAAACAATAATTCTTGAGTTACCTTTGAAAAAGGATCTCTCTGCCAGCACAGGCCACCAGAACCTAGAGGAGGTGCATGGAATTTCCTTCTCATTCTCCACAAGCTCTTCCAGAAGAAACATCAAAACTGGAGTTCACAGACTTGCACCTAAAAAATTCCAGTCATACTTCCAGAGACAGAGCCCTTGTGAGTGAGTAATCCAGTGAGTAGGCCTACAAGAGAGAAAAACACAGGTTAATTTATCTCCTTCTGCCCTTCTGATGCATTTAAGAGCAAATGCCTGGGCCACACAAGAGCCACTGTCCCAGCTCAGCATCTCACCTGCTTGGGCAGCGGAGGCTCCCAAGTGCTCTGACAATCTTTGCTCACTCCTGTTGAGGCTGCCTGGAAAGACGGGATGGTTTCACATCCATGTTTTTGGTATATCTTGGGGTAAGAGCTGCTCCTCACTTCAGCTCCACAGCAGTGGAATGTATCTGACCTGAAAAAGCACCTCAGTGCCTCAGTCCCCTCAAGACCACACACAGGACTCTGAACAGGGAAAGTCCAGAAGTCTAGCTGCCATGACTGACTAGCAGGATGACAGTGGAAGTGTTCAAGAAGGCCTATTCCAAGGGGTTGGAATGTTTTTTCTTAAAATTCTTTATAGCCTGCGTAGTGTTTTTCTGAATAAGTAATTCCTGAATGCACTTCTGATGTCACTCTCTGTCTAAATAGACAGTGGATGAGTTCATCTGAGGAAATACGTGCCTGTTCTGTATCCTTGTATTCTGTGCTCTTGCTGGAAAGGGACTAGTAAAGGCTTTTTCTATTCTAGCAACAGGCAGATTTCCTAAAATGAAATTGCTGAGTAATCTTTGTAATTCTCCAGTATATGCTGTTTCATTTAATATAGTCAGGGTATTTAACTATTTAACATTTAGGGTATCTTTTTCATGGCTGTAGCATTTAGGTAATCATTAGCTAAGAGCTGCTGATAGCATCAAACACTACGAGCTGTGCCATGCAGACCTACTGCTACATTTGATAAATTGGATGTCAGGATCAGGCACAAATGCTGATATTTCAAATAAAAAAGAAAGAAAGAGAATCAGTGGAAGAAGGAAAGAATGGAAAGAAGCAAGTAAGCTCCAGAGAAAATGATTGGACTAAAGTTTTTCATTAATTAATTTTTTACATATAATGGCTTTTAACAAACACAGAAGCACATTAAATTAATTTTCAGCATTCTTTAATGTTCTTACTTTGTTGACAAAAAATCAAATAAAATTTCTAAAAATAAACCTGAAGTATGATAGAATCAAACTATGTTTGTTCATTGATAGCGACCCACATACTTAGGCAATGCTCAATGTTACTTCAACTTCTTTGCACAAATATATTGAGAATTTGACTATCTTATAGCTCGCTGTATAATTTGTTGATTATATGCATGTTTATGTAATATTTATTTATATTCATATATTACGTATTTATGCAATTGTGACAAAAATAGATATCATAGATTTGAATTTAAACCAGTGAATGCTACTTGAGTTCATTTGTAAGTATAATTTTCCCCCTTAAACCTATGTAAGTAGCCACTGCTTAGCTCAGGCTGCTGCAGCTACAGGCAGAGGGTGCAGAGGGCTGGAGTTGTCAGGGCACCGGAGATTTGGATGTGAGACAGAAGTGCGTGGGAGATGATGAGGCCCACAGCTCTGCAAGTCAAAAATAGCTAAATAAATGCCAGTTGTTTCATTTTCTCTTTCTGCACACAATATATAGACTGGTGGTGGGCAGTGCTACTATCTGAAAAAAAAACATGTGCAAGTGGCTGAGCTAGCTTTTATTGGGTGGAAAAGTAGGAGGCAGTGAGGAGGCAGCAGTAGAAATTGTGGATTTTCCACACTTTGGAAAAAAATCACATCAAATGCGTGTGTAAAAGCTGCTGGGTGACACAGTGCATAGTGCTGAGGCAACATTGTTCTGCTTTCTGAACTGATTGATGAACGGATTTGACATCTAGCAATGCCAGCCATGGAACATGGTGAGCAACTTTGAAACAAAAAAAAAAAATCCACTGGGGGCAGGGGGAGAGGGAATACTGGCTACTCAGCATGGTCAGGATAAGGCTCTGGCTCAAAGATATATCTCTGTTCCTCTCCCAGTGAGTGTCTGACAGGGAATTGCTCTACGGTGTAAGCACCATCCTTCCTTAGACATTACTAATGGTGCAAGCCAGCTAATGAAAGACCAGCGTGTGCCGCAACTTTGCTTGGAAAGTGCAAGGGCACGGGAAAGAAGAGGAAGAGGATATCTGTGGGGCTTGTGGCAATGGTCACATTGGGATGATGAGGTGCATGGGGCGGCAGAATTGCTTGCAGGACTGTCCTGCACTGTGCTGCTGGAGTAGAGCAACCTTGAGATTTCCCCTGAGTGTGCCAATGCAAAGGATCTCCCACTGAGGGCCTGGAAGCCAGGAGAGGGTGGGCAACCATGGAGCAGAGCTGTGGACAAGGACTCTTAAGGAATTGCTGCCAAAAGACAGTGCAGTGGAAACCAAAGCATGTAAAACTGCTTAACTATACAGTGCTTAATTATATATATTATACCTAAATGTAGAGAACAATGAGTAGGAGTAGCCCATATGAGTTAGTTGCCTGCAAAGTGAAAAATTCCCTAGGTACTGTAGTTGGGTAAGAGAATTTCATCTTAGATGTTTGTTTCTTCCTTTTCTTTTTTTGGAAACCTGAAAAGCTTCTCTGGTGAATTTGCATAGCCGTCAACTTGCTGAGGGTAATGCTACTAACTATGCTGCCGAGAGAAGTCCTCCCAAAAGACTAAAACCTGTGGGCTTTCTTTCTTTTCACATTACTGATTCATCGCTTGCTCTCCTCCCTCAAGACCTACAGTACGTCACGACCTGACTGGAGGAGCTGCCTGTCATGCTTCCAGTTAATCAATGACCTACTTTATTATTGCAGTTGAAGCACGGGCTCAAAGAGAGACTTTCTGCATCGAGTGAAGATCTGATCAATAATGGACATGAAGGACACGGCAGGGAACAGGATTGCGGAAGAGTGAATAGTTTTTACCAAATGTCATCTCATGGTACCTCCTCTCGCTAGTCCTGTCTATTTTAGGTACAACAGTATGTCATCATTCTGGTTATTCTTGCAAATACAGATGTACAGATTGTGGAAATATACAGAGCACTGAACTGATACTAGGAGACTTTCAAACAAATATTAGCACATCAGAAGGAAACGTAACAAATTTTATTTTCCTTCCATGACATTTAATTGTGTTCATCTTCTTTGTGATAATGGCAAGGACAATGTAACTCAGCTGGCCTCAGGAACCAAAGAGGGAGAGTGAGCTGAAAAAGAAATATTTTCTACTGCACTAACAAAGGGCAACCCTTTTATGAAACTGTTTTCATAAAAGTAGGACTGTGACCACTTTTGGAAACAGACCTATTCATTTGTGTCTTCTGCATCACAAACATGCAACTTCATTACAGAAGATACCGCTTGTTACTTTTTAAGCACCTCTGCAAAACCGCCAAGAATAGAGGAGAATTTAATTGGGTTCTGCTTTGTCTCATATATCACCAAGGCGATTACTATTATGTATCTATTACTTACACTATGCATAACATATATATTTATAAATATGAAATAGATAGATAGATAGATAGATAGATAGATAGATAGATAGATAGATAGAGTTATGCTTCTGAAACCTTATTTAGCCAGCAGACTCAGTGGAGTCTCACCAAAGACCATAACCACAGACGCACGGGCACAGCTGAAGAACAATTTGACAGTCTCCGACTGCCAGGACGAGGGTTGAAAAGATCTTTAGTTTGAAATCTGGGCTGAGTTTGGATGTTTCATAATTGAACAATGTCTTAGGTCTCAATTCATCTCACCTGGATGTAGGCAAATATCTGAATTGATCAGAAAGGTAAGCAGTAACCCTCAAGTCTGCATAAGGTTAGTCACAAGAGATGGACTGAGTCAGTGCAACTAAGATGTACTTCCTGAAGTGTTTTTCCTAATATCATCTGTCTTTCTCCTAATATCCATATTTAGGCAGGGTAACATGCAGTCCTGTCACAGGTGACGGAAAAAGACAGATAATACCTATAAAACAATGCATCAAAAGTTTTTGTATATTAAGACAAATGCCAATACCTTAGGCTAAGATCCTAAATGAGCATCCCAGTTTCAAGTTCTTGCCAACAATTGGGCATTTTGCAAAATAATATTTCACAAAGAATGTATTGGTATATAAGAAGGATATGTTTTTTAAATGCCACACTTTAAGTGATAACAGGAAAACATAGGAGTACAGTAGTGGAGTAGTAAGAAGGGATTGCTATTATGTTACAAGGATGACTGAGATTGTTCCAAAAGAGTGGCTCCTCTCAAAACTGTAAGCATGAAGTTGAGCAGGAGAGTTAAAAGCAGATAAATTAGATGTTAGCTACAAGGCTCTCTGGTGTGACAGAAGTTGATGTATTTTAACTGTTGTAAGTCAAAGGGCTCCAAAGATCAGACAGGCCAAGGATGCTGATTATAACTCAATTTATAAGATAAGACAATGCTGAAAGAAAGCCTATTTATTTAGTTGCAAACTGAATAATTAGATATGGAAATTAGTAGCCATGGGTCACATAACACCATCATTTTGAGAATAATGTCGTTGAAAGAGCTGATCTTAAACTGAAAAACACAGGGAACTGCTGAACAGAACATAACAGATTTAAGAAATAAAATTATATTGAAATGACCACATTCCGGGGAAATTAAAATCTGCTCCCACTCTCTCTCTGTTCAGACTCTCATAAGCTAAATCTCCCTGATTTTTCCTGGACATTTAAGATAGTTGAACTTCCACATTGCGAGCCCTTCTTCTGTCACTGCTGCACAGAGCAGAGCTGCTGATGGCCTGCTTCATTCACCCTGAGTGTGGAAAGGCTTGCAGAAATACACAGTTCCTTACAAAGCAAGCAAACTTATTAGTTGGTTCCCTAGTTAAGTGCAACCTAGTGGGCCTTTTAGCCCCCAAACAACTGTCCTGTTCTGTGAATGAGGTGTTTTGCACTGAAGTCATGCAACAACCAAAAAGGGATGTCTTCTTTCCTGTTCCTATTCCCTGTCTCAGTGTGACACAGACCCTGCAACCCCCAAGCACTTCTGAAGCCTTTCAGTCTGGTGTTGGTGTCCCTGAGTCTCAGCCTTCTCCCTCTTGCACTTCTTGCTCTTTAAATGATTCTCACCCCTACAAGCAAAAGAAGGACATGTGCCTGAAAAGTCCTGTATTAGCAACCAAACCTTCAAGTTTCTAACAGCTCCTAAAATGCTGAATATCCTGAGCACTCACTGGAAATTGAAGCCCCTCTGCACTTCTACAGCCAGCACCCATGAGCGCTGCAGGGAATCAAGATCCATGCCTCAGTGTAGCCATGGGGAAGAGGGAGGAATGGAACTGCCTTCTGCACTGCTGGCGGCTGGAGATAGCATTGCTGAGCTTCCTCAGACCCAAAGTGCTTTCCCTGTACCAAAAGCCTCCATGACCAGCTCAGAACAGGGACTGTGCAGCCGTGGGGAAAACATTCCGTCAGAGCGAGGGCTATGAAGCGCTTCTGGGACTGCTGTTCACATGCTCGGGGTATCTCACAGCACCACCCGCCAGTGCTTTCCTGGACCACGGCATCCAGAATCCCACACCAGAGATGTGGCCACAACTGACCTAGTTCAAGCTGAAAACCCGTCAAAAATTTAGGAAAGATATCACCTTTTTTTGGTGCTTGCGTCAGATTCTGCATGAGCCAAGGGCTGAACCTCCACCCTGAGGATTTGCCTCCATTTTCCATGGCAGTGATGTTAATCCAAATGCTTACTTGGATTCACACAAAGCCACTGAGTTACTCTCTTCTAATGTTAAGCAAAAAGATCCACTGGAAATGCACCAATAAAAATTACAACAAAGGACAATTAGGTTCTTTTTTTTCTTATTCACACAAAGAACATTTTAAAAGGTGAATTGCTGACTGAGGCCCCACTTGAGCTGGGGTGAGGATAATTTGGGGTTGGTAGCTGTAATAGCTTCTAAGTGAAATTCATTTGCTGCCAGTAGTGCAGCTCTAACTGAGTTTCACCTGCACTTTTATTAGAGCAATTATAAAACAACCCAGTCTCTGGTATGTGAAAGCGTCCGAAGCTGGCACAGGAGTTAAGAACGTAATAAGGTAAGGTACCTAGGGTTTGGATAAAATGTCCCAGGATTAGAAATGTTAAGGGCTTGTCTTACAGATAACTGGCTGGGTATAACAGTGGGCACAGTGGCCTGCCACAAAGCCCAGCCTGCACTCGAGTCACTCCAGAGCCTGGGAGCCAGCTCTAACTCATGCCCAGGTCTTCCCAGCAGTGCCAACACTTTTACAGGAGTGCCAGAAGCAGGACTGCTGCAGCCATTTCCCAGTGACGTATCTAAGCAAAAAGAGTAGGGTTGCGATGAGGGAAATCTTTTGCTGTTGACAGGATTTAGTGATTCAAGACTAGATTTAGCATTTGAGCTGAGACTCCCAGTGTCTCAGAAAGGCTGAAAAATCTGATTACAGCTGAGATGAAATGGGAAAAGATTTTGAATAGCCTTGCAGATGTCAGGAATGTTTTGTTGATCAGAAAGAGCTATTTCAGCCACCCACAATTCCATAAAGGATAGTGACTTATAAGGAGGAAGAATAGGTCATAAGGAAGGCATAAATGAATTGTCACTCAGGAAGTTTCTGTTGTGAGTAAACATTTCTGGAGAGATCTTAGCTTTTAATAAACTGAAGATCTCGGAATACCCTTCCACTATTTCAGAAAATGTGCATTCACTTATTTATAATGCAACAGAAGCATCGAATGGTTTGGGTTGGAAGGGACCTTAGAGATCACATTTTTCCAATTTCCCTGCCATGGGCAGGGACACCTATTGGACCAGGCTGCTCAAAGTCCCATCCAACCTTAATCACTTCCAGGAATGGGGCATCCACAGCTTCTCTGTGCAGGGTGTTCTGGTTCCTCACCACTCTCACAGTAAAGAATTTCTTCCTAAATATAGAATATCTAATCTAAACCTTCCCTCTGTCAGTTTAAAGCCATTCCCTCTCATCCTATCACTATCTACCCATGTAAAAAGCCCCTCTCCACATCTCTTGTAGCCCCCTTTAAGTACCGGAAGGTGCTGTAAGGTCTTCCTGGAGCCTTCTTCTCTCCAGAGCAACCTCAGCTCTCTCAGCCTGTCTTCATTGGAGAGGTGCTTCAATATCAAAAAATATTGCTGTGCTATAGAGCACTTATTTGTATAAGCATCCTACTTGCTTATTACTTGCTTATGATGTGAAATTTTCATCTAAACACATTGGGTTTTGCAGAGCATTTAAAATACTTGAATGTCAGTGAGTCAGAAATTAAGACCATTTGGTGTTAGTTATATCCTATGTTCTTTCTCTACATATTTTAGTCATGTAATATACGTGTAAAAGAATAAAATCAGCCGGCATTGCTTTCCTTAAGACAAGTAAGTCCTCTTTCCAGCAGCTCTCAATCCGGCCCTGCAGCTTTGGCTGTCTGCCAGACAAGTTAGTGCTGGTATCATGTAGGCTAATGTAACTCTTGAATCACTGACTATATTTAGATGCTTGTCTCAGAATTGCCTCCAAACATTTAAATAGACCTCACAAGGATGCTTTTCAGGTTTTGTGGGGTTTTGTTTTTTAAATCAGGCACAGGTTTTAATTTGGCTTTTTAAATTTCTTCAGTAAAATTGAATTAATATTCATAGTTACTCGTTCAAAACATTAATTCTAAATAATGCTTTCCTAGCATGGTAGCTCAGTATGCACTAGCATGGTGCATTCAGCAGTGTAGATGTTTGAGTGCCTGGGTGCAGGAGCAACATGCAGAGCCACTGGTTCCCGCAGCCCCCAGCAGAAACACGCACAGCAAAAACTGTGCAACTCAGCATTATATAACCCCTAACACAATGGCTGTGGAGGTATTGTCTCTTCAGGACACATGTCCGGAGCTCCTCGTTAGGAAAAGGACTTCAGACTGGAGGGAAATCAAAGGCTGTGTTATCTTCTCTCTATCCTTCCCTCCCTGAAGGTGCACGATGTGTGGGAAGTAGGAAGAGTCCAGCAAAGCAGGTTTTGCAGTTAGGTCTCACCACCCTTTTCAGCGACCCCACACTTGTGTTTGAGCTGCCTTTCTGAGTAGTTGATGGTATGGTTGTGTTACGATGAGCTACAACTGTGGGCAAGTCAGCCGTGATGAGTGGATCCCTGGCAGAAATGTGCCAATTCACTTTTAGGTGGCAGTCAGGTCCAGTGACACATCTGGCAAGCAGAGACTGAAGTTTGATTGGCACAACCCACTCACTGTTGGGAAACTGTAGGCTCACAGAAAGTCCAAAAGACTCTCAAGAAACACCAGGGAAAGGATATGACTCCAAGGCATTTCTGAGCCTCAGGGAAGGAAATCTCATATTCTGAATTGAGCCCCAGATCAGTGATTTTTCTTTAAAGGATATTGAAAGAAAGCTGTCCAACAGAGGCTAAGCTCATGGATGTTTTTGTTCATTATACACTATAAATATTGGTATCTGATTGTCAGTGTATAGAAACTCCCCTGCTGCTGAGCCTCAGAAACTGAAAGCAAAGGCTATAACTGGAGTGTTTGAGAAACACCCCAGAGAAGAATTGGGTAAGCAACCAGTCGAACAAGATTTATGAGAATATATATGAACGCTTCAGTTGTAAACAGCTGAGACAAACAACCCCACGGTTTAATTAGTGACAGGGATGTGCAGTCCCTGCTGCCCTACTGAAGCAAATGATCTGTTTGTGTTGAGAAGCAGAAAGTTTGGAGTGAGTTGGAGACTGTGTTGACCTCCTCACACTCCATACATCACTCAGGGTGGCAACAGCTGACTCCACTCATGTTTTGTCTTCTTACAATGGATGGTTAATATTCAGTCACTCAGTAACTGTGGCAGCTAAGTTTGGTTTATTCTATATAATTAACGAGTTTGTTCCAGAAATACGTACTGTAGCATCCTTTGAATTTTTCTCTGAAGCATCTGATATTGGCCAGGGTCAGATCCTAGATTATTTTGGACCAGCTTGGAAATTCTTCCTTGTTTTATTAAACAAAGTCATAACATTTTCCTTGCACATGGCAAATAGCCACATTTGAAGCTTAGAAAACAGTATGTTAGCAGCTTCTACTCCAAAAGAATCTGAACAAGCTGGAAAATATAATTCTACATATACATTGTGCATATACAGATGTGTATGTACATAAATATATAACTATGTATATAAATATAAATATATCAATATGTACATAAATATATATCTACAGGAAACACTGTCTGAAATACTGCATGAGATCCCTAAGGAAAAGCATAGCAATTGGCTGGTGCTGAACTCACTCCATAGCAGCAGAAGGAAAGGGAATTTTGACAAACTGCTACAAAAACAAGGTTCCCATTGGTAGGTCCCATGCACAGCATCTCCCCTGCATCAGGCCTCAGCTGAGAGTGTGCAGCACTCCACAGAGCAGCACTCCTGAATGAGAGCCTTGGAGTTGAGAAGGACTGAATTTGCACCAGAAGACTAAAGTGTTCATTCATAGCCAGACGACACAGAAAGTTGGCAATGAAAGGCATCCAGTGGAAGATGCAGCTAGAGAAGTAAGGAATTTCTGAGTACAAAAGAACAAAACTAAGCCCAGAGTTGTCTGAGAAACTGATGTCTCAAATCTGCTGATGTCCATCAGTGCAGCACCTGGGCTTTCTGGGTACTGACAGAGTCTCAGTGACATGGCATGTTTGGGGAAAGGGAGGTGAAATGGGTTGCTCAAGGTAAAGCACTGGGTTTGACAGTGACCAGAGCATTCAGACACCTTGTGTGAAAACAGCCAGGCCTTCAAAGACTATCACAGTCATTGGCTGTCGCCATATTGATAGAGTTTAACTCTATCAATTCTTTAATTATGGAATTCAGTATCTTCCTCCTTTAAGGAAGGGAGGGCATTTAGCTACAGTTGAATATGAACTCACACCTAATTTTGAAAATGAATTTTACCAAAAAGTGTTAGTTTCAGTTTGGATCTGAATTTTACTGCTGATCACTTTAGTATTTAAAAATATTTATCTGGAAGAAAGTCCTTCACAATTGGGAATGTTTACCTGTGCATCTGAATTTAAAACCAAATCTGATGTGAACCCATAGTCTATGTATACACCACACAGTTACCCTTTCAGAGAGATGTAGACTTTCATTTCCCCATGTGGCCTGTGCCCAAGACTACAGCAAAATGTTTTTCACATGCCAGAACTGAACTGTCAGCTTCAATAGTAATTTCACCGGAAAAATCATCTCATTGGCCAATGTCATTCATGGTTACTTTCTACCATGACATTCTGTCTCAGATTGAAGTTGATTACCTCTAGCTTTGTCGTCAAAGAAAAAAAACACTCTTAAGTAATACTGCAAGCTGAATGCTTGCTGAAGCAGTGATCTTTTGTTCTTTCTGTAAAGTCCATGTCTTTCAGTACCATAAATATCCTTATAGCATGGCTTGAGATTATCTGTATCAGTCGAAGTTACTATTGAAATTAGCCTTTATTCAGCCTTATTTATTTAGCCTTACTTAGTCATTGTCAGGGGGCATCCAACTCTAATTTTAATACCCTTCATCTTTATGCCACAGAAGTAGCCAAAGGAGTCCAAAGAATGACCTAAAATTCCTTGTTTCAGAGGTGAGAAGGATTCCTGCTGAGCAGGAACTGGAGGGACAACTCTAGGTGTTGTTTGGTGACCTTCCCCAAAGTCAGCAGTAGAAGGCAAAGAATTGCACTGCTGCTGATTGGAGACAGGCATATTATTCTAATTAAGCTGCATTGCTGGCAGTAGCCCAAAGTTAAGAGGGCATAAAGTTGGAATTCTTGCAAAGCAAGGTAGAAATGAGACAAAAAATCCTTTCTTAAAATGAATCACATGGAAAAGATGACAGATAATGGGTAAAAGTTACCTCTACGGAGATTCCAACTGGACACAGGAAGCAAATTTNTGAGGGCAAGAGACTAGACATATTCTTTAAATTTGAGTACGTTTTCTCATGGTATTTTTTCTCTTGAACTTCATTCTTCACTACTCATAAGCCATGAAACAGTGTTCTCCTCACAGACCTTTCCTAGTATCAGTTTCCAGGTAGTGGCTCAGCCTGAGCTATTATTCCACTCTGCACTGCCATTTGCTGTCCTTTCCCCGAAGATTAGTCAAAACACCTGCCCTAGCAGTTTGAATTAGCTCGACTTTGGAAGATACTGCTGTGTATACAGCATCAAGTACACCCTTTGGAGAGCACATTGAGAATGAACAACTCACTATCTCGCTTGCTGAATATGATGCACAGGCCAGTTATTGTTGGTGAAGAGATCTCACAATTTTTCTTTTCAATGGCAGACTGTTTTAAGGGAAGATTGAAAGAGATGAATGGTCCTTATAATCTGCAAAGTAGCGGCCTGTTCTCAGCAGAAGTGTGATATGAAAAGAAGTGCAAGTCACAAGTGGGAGAAGATGATAAAAGAAGTAGGCAGCAGAAAATGCATGGAACAGATCAGGACTGACTCATACAGCTTTCAAGTCTGTGTATTTCTTTGGAGGACTACTAGAAACTGACTTGCCTCACAGACAATTGCTGCACACAGCCTTGCTTTTTGGTTTTCTGCCATTCTGTAAACCTCCTTCCTCATACACAAGCCCCATAAAACAAGCTGGGAATGTGAGGGAAAGGAAAAGGGTATTTTGTTACTTCTCTAATCTGCAAGAAATTGGAATCAACCACTCCATCCTTGCACTTCTCTACCCTTTAACTGTCTTGATGTCAGTGTTCTCCTCACCTTTGCAGTATTTCTTTGCTACAGAGAATGAAGTCCCTAGAGCACCCAGAGTTGGCTGGATCCATGTACAAGAAGCAGGGAAATGATAATCCTCTCCATTTTACAGCCTTTCAGGGACAACTTCTCATCGACCACATGCTGAAAAACCAGACAATTCAGATGCCTCTAAGGTATCACACGGAGAGAGCGTGGGTATAGTTCAGG
>WAAG01086976.1:307-15380 GCA_013390105.1 Tichodroma muraria | reverse complement strand
TTTTAGTCACTGCACCAAGCCAACTGGTACAGTCATTTTTGGGAGCCAGGATGTTGCCTCTTCTCAGAGTGTGAGGTTGTATCCTGCTACTCTTGAGCATGGAATTTTCCCATAAAAATAATGTGTGATTCCTTCAACTCCATGGCCTTCCCACTCTGTACGTATCTGTGACATCCCTCTGATGCCTCCAATCTGCCAGAAGCTGTCACTCACAGCTTTGGAAGGATACAATGGTATTTGGAATGGCTTTTGGAAGGATACAATGGTATCCTTCCAAAAAAAAAGCCGATAGTAAATGTCTCAAAAGTAATTGAGAGATTAGGTTTTGCAGGTAAAACTATGCAGTCCTGTGTCCACCTATCACAAAGGAGGCGCAGGTTTAAAAAATATGGGGTTTGGGATTTTGTGTGGTTTGTTCCTCTGGGGGTTGAGATTCAGAAAACCCAAATGTCGATGACGTCACCTTGGCTTCCTATGCCTTTTCTTGTTTCCCATGCAAACTAACCCCAAGCTTATCAGTCCAGCCTGACAGAGTGAGGAGCTGCAGTGTGCCCAACACAAATCTAACTTAATTAGCTGCACTAAAACCATATCAAATCTGCCTTGCAGCCTTTGGCCTGAACTCTGGAAAGCAAATAAGCAAAGAAAAGAGTAAAGGGAGAGACAACATTTATCCTTAAAAATAGAACCCAGGAGGTTTCTCCCCACAAGAGCATCTTCCTCTCATCTGTGCTCCTTCTTCTGCCATTCCTCATTAGCACAGTTAGTAGGGGACAGAGTCCTGCTGGTAAAAGCAAGGGCTTCTGCTCAGTGGCCTAGAGAAGCCCACCAGGAGGTAAGGCATCAAAATCAATGTTCACTCAGACATAAAAAGCAGCAAAAAGTCCTGTCCTGTCAATATATGCTGTGGGAGGCCAGGCTCCCAGAGTTTAACTCCTGGGTTTTCTCATTTGTGTTTGCTCCTGAACATCTGAAATTTTAGAGATATATGTGGAAGCACAGCACTGACATATAGAAAAAGAAAACAATCAATATTGTGCTTGACCTGACCTGAAAAATATACAACTCATTCACTTTTAGTCTCTTGGTTTATCTCACACTGTGGGAAGAAGTAGTATTTCAAATTAATACAACAGCAGGTCAACAGTATTGAGAACCAAAATGTTTTCAGTCAGAGCTTTTGGAGTTAGAGTAGATGGAGCTTTACCTGCGTTACAGATAAAACCCATATGTTTTTCCCTCTTATATAATAGCAACTCCAATACCAGAAATCTATCAATGTGTTTGTAACGTACACCTCGCTAATAAAAAATCCATGAGGTAATCGAGCCCCTTTATGTTATCTGTGATTTTTCAGTCTTTCTAGCAATTAGAAAGTCTATGATATTAACTATATTTCCAAAAATGGAAGTATCTGGATCAACAGCACACCTCTATGTTACATCTGCAATACCGTTTGCTATCAGTGAAGGAGGGGAGAGGTTTATAGGAAGTGTCCCATGCCAGTAACAATCCAGCTACCATAAATAATGTGTTTCTCCTGATTTTAAGCAAATTCTGGATGTGATTTCAAATTGTAAGTGTAAAAACCTTATCTTTTGGAGTACAAAGTGACTTGGATATATTCAAAAGAAATGCATGATTTAAAGTCACTGATGGAAAGCCTTGAACAAGGGATCAAACCCAGCTGTGCTACCAACCAATAGAATGGTCCAGAATCAAGGAACAAAATGTTTTCCTCATAAAATAATATTTTTTTTTAGATTAGAAAGAAAATGTGACTTTTCACTTTTTAATTTCCAATAATGTGAAATGGGATAAAGAAGGATTAAACTGAAAAATAAAGACATTTTCTAACTGAACTAAAATTAAAATTTTCAAACAAAACAAATTTAAATTTATTCAAAACATTTTGAAAAATTGAAAAATTAGGTTGACAACATATGAAACATTTTTCCTCTCTGTTCCACTGAAAGAACTGTATTTTGAAAATATGCATGAGAAGGTTGTTCTATATAGTAAAACATTCACATAAATGAATGCCCAACTTTTCAATCAAACAGTGCCACCAAAAGCATTTTTCACTCATCACCATTTACTGCATGATAAACAGCTATTACTTTAACTTGAAAGTCTGCAGAGCTAACCTCAAGTGTTGAACTACAGTGTACTAGAGCAAATAACACCTCAAACTTCTACAGGAATATAATGACTGACTGATGAAAGACTGTGTCTTCTTAATGACTCCATTCCCATGAGCATGTCCAACCAGTTTTCTAGAAATTTCAAAACTAGATATTTTGTTGGTTTCTTCATTACTTTTCAATGTCCCTGACTGCTATTGATCACTCTCAGTACTTCCTGAGATTTTAACCAGACATTTTTCCACAAAGTCGTAAAAAGTCAACAATGACAAGGATATTTGAAATTATTTAAATCCTTCCCCACTCCATCATGTCAGAAGGCAAACCTTATTTACATAGCATCCTTTGAAGGAATGCAATTATGTCATTAACCAAAAGCAAACCTTGAAGGGAAACCAGTTCTGTGAAAGATCCTTTTTTATCCTTCGTATTTATAGCTCTCAAGAGAGAGCATGTTGCCTAGGAATAGAGTGGGTTGATTAAAAATGAAGTCAAGGAACAAGCTACCATATTGCCATGGGATTGTGACTCATTTTACCATATAAGACATTCCCTTTCCAATACATACCCTTACAATGAAACTATTTTCTAGGATATTCTGTTCCTCCTTTTCTTTGTGCAGTAACTGCCCTTAACTTAACACACAGTGACTAATTTGAGGTCTGCCCTACTGCTGGATTTTACAGAATGCTTCCTCTGTTAATGTTGCAATTAAAGAGGTCATGCCTTAATTTAGTGACTATGTGAAAAAATTCTGTCATTTTGGGGTTTAATGCTGCTAGAAAAAAAAAAAAAAACCAAACCACTGGACATGTTGTCATTTGTAACATTCACATAATAAAAGCTACTCAAATCTTCATATACCTCCTTCTGTTGATTATTTAGAAACAATTCTATAGCAAGGGCTCCAAGTGTATAAGCTTTGCTCTCGCAACAAAAAGATAGGCAATAAAAGGTAACAAAAGATTTCTCATTGGTTCTGTACAGTAAATAAAAAGCACTTTGGTTATTTTGTAGGAACCGAAGGATGTGAAAGATCTACTCAAATTCATTGTTGTGGTAACTAACTTAACAAAAATTAAGAAACTTTTTAGGAAACAAAAGTTTTCTTGATTTCTTCATCATATGAGCAAAATTAAAATATTGTTGGAAAGTTAACAAAGTTGTCAGAAATATTGTTTTATTAAATACTACAGAAGCAGCAAAAAGATTTTTAGGAAATTTTTCCATGACTGATTGTAGTAGTTTGGCCGTGATTGGCCAATGTGTATTACTGACACTTGATAAAACCAATGAAAGCGTGGGTACGCCTTTTACGATACACTTTTTAAATGCAAACGCAGGAATCAATGCTCTCTTGGTTTCCGGCTGGAGCAAAGGTAACAGCTCCTGCCGCACGTTCTCTGCTCCCCCTCCCTCCACGTGGCCGTCGGGCCTGGGGGTGGAGGGGGAAGCGGGTCAGGCTGACCGGGAAAAAAGGAGAAAGGACCGCAGAGCCGAGCCACGTTGCTGATATCTGGCTGATGGAATTCAAGTTTCCTTCTCCTGCAGCATGGTCGGTGAGAGAATTTCCTCAGGGCTGTCTCGGAGCCACGAAAGATCACGCAGATCGGGCGGGGATGGCTTTCCTGAGTGGAGTTCACTCTGGACTAATTTAACCCTAATGAGACCGAGGGGTGGAAAGAAGAATCTACTAACTTTCTTTCTCTCTAACTATAAGAATCCAGCCAGGGCTGAGGCCAAGAGTAACTCTACAGCCCCAGCACGGCCTGTTTTTGTAAAACTGACTGCTTTGGCATGGCTGCTGCCTTTTGTGAACTCCTTAAGTATTCAGATGAAACCCGAAAGCTTCTATCCTCTCCGGAGTGAAAGAAAGGACAGAATGAAGACACATAGAGAAACTACGTAAGGATATTCTGCAGTCAGAAATTGAAGGTGATATTTTAAGTGGAGGAGAGATAAGGAGTTGTTTTATTTTTACATTAAAATCTTTTATAAGCTATGGTGATGGACTATAATATAATGAGACAATTTTCCTTTAAACCATAAAAGAATATGGGGAGATGAGCGGTTCAAAATTGTAAATCTGAGCAAAAGAACACTATATTGACGGGGCCAGTATTGAGATGATTGTGACTGTTGGGAAATTTAGACAGAGCAATGAAATTTTGTCCTAGAGAAGAAGATGAAGAAGAGAACTTTTGCTGTTGAACAGTTTTGTCTTTAAAAAAAAAAACCCCATGGATCGATTATGGCCCAGAAGTACAGCTATTAAAGAGCTGTGAATATGGGAGGAATTTCATGATACAAATGTTTTCCGGGCGGCTGTTATCATGAAAAGTTTGTTTTGTCTTGTTTTCTTTCAGTTTTTAGTTCCATAGTGAGTAAAAGATGCTCCAATCCCTAGAAGAATTGAAGAAAGACTATTCTAGAATTGAAAAACTGACTGAAAGTTTCTAAATGTAATTTCTGTATGTTGTTAATGAGAATGAGAGAAATTTTGGTAATAGAGGAAGAATGTTTGAAAGGTTTCATTCTAATTCTAAGAGTTTGTTGTTTTTTTCTTCTTTTCTTTTTTTGTGTTAGTTAATAAAAGTCTGTCCTTTTCAAGTTTAAGCCTGCTTTGCTCTTGATTACAAAATTTCTTTTTCTTTTGATTTCCTTTCTAAATTGGCAACCCAAATTGATGGTTTTTCTGTCTGGTTCACACTGAAACCACGACACTGATGCACATAGTCTATGGAAATTCCAATTCTGTTCACAGATGTTCCTCACCGTTCCACTCTTTTCATGTTTTTGATGGATTCATGACTATGAAGTCATATATGACTTCAATATGATTCTCAATGTGAAAATCATTAATTCAACCAATTTTTTTTTCTCATTTTAACATCACGTTTCAATCATTTTTGTTCAGTTCTGCAGCCAAAACATGGGCTCTCTGGAACAAGGCACGAAGAAAAAAATTACTAAAATGAAGATTTACTCTTGCAGTGCAAGTTAATTAATCTATAACAAACCTTTGGAAAAAATGTAAGATGAGATGCATTGGATTTGTCTGAGCTTTGCACTATGCTTATAATAAGTTTATATTTTGGGGTAGGAATTTGCTTTTTTTGGGTGCTTATAATAGCAGACAGCACACCACCACACTGTTCTACAAAATGAGGCTCATAAACAAAATGATAATAACAATGTGCCCCCTCTGCAGAGGTCTAGCACAAGGCTGAAACAATACTTCTAAACTTTATCCCTGGCAATGCTTCTAAGGAAAAAGAATATCAAGGTTGCCCTAGACTAGTTTTTTATGATCCTAATGTTTGCTGGATATCATTTCTTGGAGATTTAAAGAAGCAGCTACAAGCAAAAACATTTTTGGTTTAATTAATGAAACCCTAAAGATAGCACACAGGTACAAAGCTGATTTGAACATGTAGGTTTTGAATTTTTACAGATTTTAGATATTTTGACAATCAAGGAACCAAGTGATGCTTTGCATCATTTCCAAAAGATTGTTAACCACTCTTTACCTTCTACAAGCTGACTGACAAGAAAGGCTGATAATTTTCTTCTCCATATCTCCCTGTGAAAGTTGGATTGGCTGAACACAGCTGCAAATGAGGGAAATGTATGGACATGCATGTGTGTGAGGATGGTGGTGATGATAATGATGAAGACCAAAGGTCCCCAATAAAAACTGCTTCTATGGAAAACTTTACTTGAGCTGAGGCTCCCACTTGAGTATGCAGCAGTAATTCAAAGAGTGTTCCGGGGCCTCTGCATTGTGGGTAATTCCATTTCTCATAATATAACTATGCCAACTCAATGTGTCCCCTGTAGAGTGATCATGAGACCTGACATGTCCGAGATGGCGCGACTGTATTATCACTTATTCAATTATGATTAATATTCCTTTGTATTATCAGAGCCAAAGCAGGCTTTTTGACCAGAACAGCTAGTTTTGGCCTCTCACACGGTTGCCACTCCCTGCTGGATGGCTTTCAATAAGGCACAGCAAAATAAGGCAAGTGAGGGCTATTAGCCTTCTCAATCTCTTTCTAATATCAGGCTACGCTTACAGATAGCTGCTAGGTCTTTTTGAGTAGATATTGTGTTTTCCACTGACATAGCTGGTATTTGACAGAGCTGTTGAAATTTAAACCCCAGCACTGGCGTTTTGTTGTTTTTCAGTTCTGTAGCATGTTTGTGATATACTGTCCATCTTTGTTAAGGTAACAGCTTGGAAACACAATTAAAATACACAGTTCTTCCAGACTGTGTTTCTGTGGATTTCTGTCAGTCATGGATGCCTATAAATGGCGTTTCAACAGGTGTCGAGACTGCAGTGTCTTCCAGAAAATTGAAATTACAAGTATGCACTTTGAATTCAGCCACTGTGAGAGAGCTGCTGCTAAAGAAAGACACTGTGCTTAAGTTTTACTAATACGAGAGCGTATTCACCATCCAGTTTCTTCTTGCAATGATATTTCACTAGCTCATTTTCATATCACTCAAAGTAGTGTGCTATAAGACTATCATGTCCGTCCGACATCCTGTGGTCCACCTCACTCTGTGTGAGTTGGGAACACAACTTCTTCTCTTGTAAGTCAAACCACTGTGATGATAAACAACGTTCAGATACTCTTCTAGNNNNCGTTCAGATACTCTTCTAGAAATACTTACCTGTGACAGCAATGCTTTACTTTGGACTGGGGTTGGACAGCCATAACTGTGGTCTCTGTTTCTCAGATAGTGCCATCAGCCAAGATAGCCAGCACTCACATCCTAAGTTAACACTGCAAGTTCCTGTAAGATAACCATTAGGTTGAGAGGAAATTCTAAATACGGTTTTAGCAGCCACTGATTTCTCATATAAAACTTATTCTTCACCTCTATATGTGAACAGAATCCTGCTATTTTTCATTTGTTTGTTTGTTTGTTTGTTTGATCTCATCTTGTTTTGACAGAGATGTTGACAATCACTTAGCAAAAATCCTTGGGTGCCCTTCAAGGCCATACTAGGTGAAACAGACAACACTTTATCCTTACTTTATCAGTTGCAGTAGTTCTTCAGTGGGGAAGTTTAACATGTTGGATAGGGTTGCCTATATGCCATATGTACCTTTCATGGTGAAATTCAGACAGAGTTCTTTAAATTCCAATCTCTGCTGACTCTATTTTACTTTCTTTTTGTGTCTCAGGCACCTAAAACTACGCTCTCTTTTCCTCTTAGCTTTCATTTTTCATTTGCTCAGAAGTTGCAATATCCAAGCCCAGAACAGACCACCAGGCAGAGCAGACCAAAACCTCCAGCTTGTTCTTTCTTAGGCTGACACAGGGAAGAAAAGAAGGTGAGAGAGCTCTGATAGGTACATTGACTTCGTCCTCAAAGGACACTTCCTGGCAACCAGTGCTGTATCTAGGAGAAAGGAAGTGGGTAGTCAGAAGACATTGATAGCCTGCATTAAAATGTAGCAGGAGGAAGTCTTCCTTGTTAGCAGACTGCCAATGTTTGCACAGCTGAGCTCTTGAAAGATGTTTCACCTACAGGTCTCACGCATCAAGAAACAGAGAGAGCATATGTAGTGCAAGACAGTTGTGTTCGGCTCCAGTGCATTGGAAGCACATTTATCAAGAATACTTGCCTGTTTGACAAGAGGAACGCTTCAGTGAATAAAACACCAGCCAAAACAAAGCCAGGTTAGAAACCTAAAGTGAAAATCTCATTAGTGAGGTGTTTAAGGAATGGACAATGACTGTGTCTGAAACTGGCGATGCCCTTCTGGCCCAATGAGAAATGTACATGATGCCAGAGTGGTTTTGAATGACTTCCTACAACCAGATTAGAAAATTTCTTCTAAAAGACAAAGTACTATGTGAATAAACATATAATTATATTGCTGAGGGAAAGACTAAATAGTTCTGTAAAAAAAAGAAAAAAATTTGAGTAAAATAATCCTCATTGTCCTAACTACTATTGTTACACATTATATGACAATTTCTTACCTTTCATTCTGAAAATAATTTTGAATAATACTGTACTCCTTGAAAGAAATGTATTATGAAAACACACTCATTTAGAGAATTGAACTTGTATTTTTGTCAAAAAATAACTGCAGTGACAGGTTTGTTAAAGAAGGCTGAAAAGCACATTGACCTGCTTTCATCAAACTGCTCTTTTAGTTAGCTACTACTGGTTTGAACACATCTGTATTGCCTCCTTTGTGCTTTCTCATGAGATCTGCATGAGCCTTTCTCATATATTATACCTGCTAGCTTTGATTACCCTGGATGCTAGGAGAATTTTAAGAGAAAATTAGCTCATCCTCCAAAATTTGTGGGCCTGAGTAGAAAAAGCAGCTAAAGAGACTGATGTAGGTTTAGATATTTGCTCCCAGGACTTTTTCTGCACTCTAGTGGAAGGAAACATTAGTACAAAATAGGAATTACCAGTGCGCACAAGAAGCTGGAGAAAGACTATTTACAAGGACAGATAGTGATAGAAAAAGGGGAAATGACATTAATCTGAAAAAGGAGAGATTTAGGTTATATCTTAGCAAGAAGACCTCTTCTCAGAGGATGGTAAAACACTGGAACAGGTTGCCCAGAGAAGTTGTCAGTGACCTACTACTGGAAGTGTTCAAAGACAGGTTGGATTGGGCTTTGAGTAACCTTGTCTAGTGAATGATGTCCCGGTCCATGGCAAAAGGTTTGGAACTAGATGATCTTTAAAGTTTTTCCCAGTTTAAATCACTCATTGATTCTATGAAAGTGCATAGAGTGATAGGAAAAAAATATCATTATGTCAGCAATGTCACTTTGTAAAGTACATAACAGAATTTCTTGGTGTCCTAGAGCCATGTTTTGATTAGGGTGTGCACCTGAATTTGTTCATTCTAGGGAGTAGCATTTGTTGGAGAAAATCATCCATGCAGGAGGAACAAACAAAGTATCTCTTCTATCAGCCAGTCACTAGGACTAGCATGTTTTGGAAAGCAACCCAAGAGAGTTTGTGCTGATCATACCGTACAGTTTCAGCTGTGATTTGTGCTGTGAAAGGACTACTTTTCAGGATAAATGGTGCTTAGTTAGAAACAGATAAAATTGGCAACAGGAGATAGAACTAAATAAAATTCTGCATTCATCTCAGGCCAGTAAAACAAAAAAAGCTCTTGACTGTGGTGAATCTTGTATTTTGCACCAATTTCAGAATACCAGGGTGGGCGGGGAGATGTTCCACTGAATGGCACTGGTCTTCCTTGAACCTGTCTTTCCTTTAATTAAGATGTTCCACCAAGCACTGTGAAGCGTAGTATTCAATCAGCTGCTTTAAAAGGGAACAAAATGGAGCATGAAACAGCCATGTAGAGTTAGCTTGTGATTTCAGCTTGAGAGAAAATGATAGGGGCAGTAATTTGTGAAAAAGAAAAAAAAAGCTGCCACTGCAGCCAGAATTTAGCAGTCAGGAGGCACAGGCTACCCAAGCAGCCTGAGGGCATGGAGAGTTAGGGAACTTGCTCCTTGGAGCTAAAATTACCACTCCATAAGTTTTCTGGGGCCCTATTTTCAGATAGCTATTTTTCTAGAGATGTAACAAATAAGCAATATTCACATCCACAGTTGCATTTGTTCCTGTTTATAGGCGCATGTGGGCTACAGCAGCTAAAACTGTTTCTTACTGAATACTACATTAACCTTTTGCCTGAGAATGTAAGCTGTCTTGTTTTTCTTAAATTCAACCTGCCTTTCATTGAATTTGTGCATTATATTTAAAGTTGGGTTTATGGTGTTGTGTAATCTATTGTGGTATCAGGTACAATGAAATATCAAAGATCTATGCCTGTATATTTATTGATCTGTCTACTGTTCAGGTCTCAAATAGAATTAGGTCCCATGGCATTTCTGAATATTAGGCAAACTATCCAATTTAGACTTTCAGAACATTCTTAAAATACTGTAATATATTTACCAACTCAAAGATCTCAATCCTTTCGGTAAGGTCACATCAGCATAATAACAAATTTGTAAAAGAGAAAAGGCAAGAATATATTTTTCATGATGATGAAATATAAAAGTGGTAAAAGTAACTTCCTTGTAGATAAATGAAATCCATTTACTTTTTTGAAATATGAAACAGGTCTGTAATATAGCTATATATTAATTTTCTTTGGGGTGGGGGAAGGCAAAGAGATGCAAAGAAAATATTCATGAGCTCAATCACTCACAGACACATCTAGATTAAAAAAGATAGATTTCTCCTGGGAGTTTTAATTAACAAGGCCTTCAAATCAACAATTAATTTTGCCTTCAAATCAACAAGCTTAGGTTTTCATATTGAAGCCTGAGAACCGTTTTACATTTTCTCCCTGTTACACTCACTTGAAGGATCTACACTTTCTTCAAATAATCATGGAGGGGGAAAAAGGACTATAATATAAAGGGGGTAAAGCACCTTATTAAACCTCCTACTTCACACACTAAGATAATAAATATCCCACAGATAAGAAGACCATTCTGGATTTTGGATTAGACACTGGTACAGTGTCAGAGTTCTGAAATGGAGTCTGCCAGTGTAGGGGCCACACCAGGTCACTGAACTAGCACATTCACGCCTAGAAGGATGCTTCAATCAAGCACAAGCCCAAATGACTAAAGGGAAAATTCTAAATTGATAGCTCTAAAGGTCATGAGGAACAAATACAAGTTGGGAAGGAAAGCAATCAAAAAGACTCAGTACAGAAACATTGTCATTCCTCAGCTTAATGAGTCCTTCGCAAGAGTAAATGAGGGGAGAAGGACGAAAGTAATTGCCAGTTACGTGTTGAGCTCACTGTGGTTGTGGTGCCTCCTACGATGGCGTTTGGTAGAATGGCTAGCTGTGATTTGGAGGAAGGTGCTATTAGTGATTTTCATTTTCAGTAATCCTCTCCTGACTTCAGCCACAGAATATGACCTCTTTGGTTGTTGTGGTTTGGCCCTGATTGGCCAATATGTAATATTGACACTTTATAAAGCCAATGAAAGCATCGGTGCGCCTTTGTGAATACACATTTTAAGTGAGAGCCCAGTAAAGTTCCTTCTTCTGGTTCCCGGTTGGAGCAGAGGTAGCAGGCTCTGCCCGGCCGCTCCGCCGCGGCCTCGGGGCCTGGCTGGGCCGGGCTGGGCCTGGCGCGGCCGGGCGGGGGAGGGGAGGCCGCGGGGCCGAGCCACGGCTGGGCCGAGCCACGGCCACTGAGATCTGGCTGAGGGAATCCGAGCTGCCCTCCCCACCGGCGCGGCCGCTGGGGGAGCTTCCAGAGCTGTCCCAGAGCCACGAGAGATCATGGCGCTGAGACCGGGTGGGGGTGGCCCTGGCAAAGTCAGGCCGCCCGAGTGGGGTTTGCTCCGGGGCTGGATTCACCCTGATGAGACCGAGGGGTGGAGAGAGGAGTCCATCGAGCCCCTCTCTTCAGCCGCAAGAGTCCAGCCAGCAGCTGAGGCCAGAAACAGCCCTGCAGCTCTGCAGCCCCGAGAGAAAGAGAAACCTGCAGCCCCGAGAGAAAGAGAAACCTGCAGCCCTAGCATGGCCTGGAATGTATCACCTGATTGCTTTGGTCTGGCTGCTGCCATTGTTAACTCTTTAAATGTTCAGATGAAACCAGAAAACTTCTGTCCTCTCTTGAGTAAGAGAAAAGCCAGAGTGAGGACGCATAAAGAGACCACATAAAGATATTTAAAGTCAGTGAGAAAGTGATGTCCTAGATGGAAGGAAGATAAGGAGTTGTTTTATTTTCTACATTAAAATCTCTTATAAGCTATAATAATGGACTATAATATAATGAGACATTTCCTTTAAACCATGGAGAAGTATGGAGAGATGAAGGGTTCGAATTGTAAAACCTGAGCAAAGCAATGCAGCATTGAATAAGCCAATGTTGAAGTAGCTGTGATTGCTGAGAATTTTGAACAGAGAAATGAAGATTCTGCCTACAGAGAAGAAGATGAAGAGAACCTCTGTTCCCTGCAGTGAAGATAATCTTAAAGGTAGATAAAGAGAACCTTTGTATTTGAGCAGTTTGTCTTTAAAAATAAACCTCATACATCGATTATGGGCCAGAGGCACAGCTATGAAAGGGCTGTGAACATGGGAGGAATTTCATGATTCAGATGTTCCAGGCGGCTGTTATCATGGAAAGTTTGTTTTGTTTAGTTTTTTGGTTTTTTCCATAGCAAATAAGAAATGCTCCAATCCCTAGAAGAACTGAAGAAAGACTATTCTAGAATTGAGAAAACTGACTGGAAATTCTGAATGTGATTTCTGTATGTTGTCAGTGAGAATGAAAGAAATTTGATGATAGAGGAAGAATGTTTTGAAGGTTTCATTCTAATTCTTGGGTTTTTTCTTTCTTTTTGTGTTAGTTAATAAAGTCTGTTCTTTTCAAGTTTGAACCTGCTTTGCTCTTGGTTACAGAATTTTAAATTGGCAACTTAAAACCACAAGCCAAATTAATATTTCTGTCTGGTTTCAGACTGAAACCACGACATTGGTGAACTATAACATCAGTATAGTTTTATTCAGGTCAAAAAGAGTAACAGTGCCAATTTCCATCCTTTATTCCTCATTCCTTTTCTTTGTTTGTTTGGGGTTTTTTATTGCTTGGATTCTCATGGGCCTTAAAAAGGGTAGAAAATACAATAGATACTGGAAATAACCTCACATGAACCTCCTATAGATAAATAACAGTGACTTGTTACAATTCTTGGGGTTAAACCTGTTTTGTTTAGGAAGAAAGATAGTTCGAATTTACATACAAATAAATACCTTCTATTCCTTCTCATTTGGTTTGACATTATGCTGTTCTTACTTTGTCAGGCTGTTCAAGACTGAGACTAAAATGAGAGAAGAGAACCATAAACTGTTTTAGCTTTCGGAGAAAAGAAGAGCTATCAAACATTGAGGTGCATGGGTATTTCTCTTTTCTGATGCTTCTGTTGACAGATCAAATTTATTTGGTTCAGCTATTTTCATTTATTCAGAGAAGTGGCTAATGTAGAATGCGACAGCTGAGAAATGCTTGACAGTATTGAAGTTCTTTGTTAGGGGTAAATCTTCAACTGGTATAAGCTGACAAAGTAATAACAAAATAGTGGAGCAAGACCAGCTTTTGACAACAGAAAGGCCATAATTTCTACAGGTAGAAAAGCCTTACAGTTGACTCTGGTTTTCCTGCCTGAAGGTGATACCAGTTCTCTGTACTCTGTAGTACTTTGTACTATATGATGTGGGTTAATAATTGCACAGGGTGCAGAAAAGTTGCCTGGAAGCTACTGCGGGTCCCTGATGAACTGTTTTGATGAACACTGTGCTTGCTTTCCAATGTAAGGGTCAAAAATTACAATTTAAATAATAAAAAGTGCTCACAATGGTGGGCACATCTGTCCTCTTTCTGAATTAAACTCTGGTGGAGAGCAATATAGTATTTCTTTTGCCTTAATTACAAGTGGCACCATCTTCTTTCTAAGCAGGTACACAGAGATGAGCCTTCTCCAATGGCATCATAAATTTTTTGACATGTAAGAATGACCTTTAAAAGTGGGAAAAAAAAAAGAGAAACCTGACAAGCCCTGCAAGCTGCACACCATTTACACAAGAACTCTGTAGAATTTACTCTACCTGTGCCATCTGCTTATGCTGGTATCTAGAGGGTTGTGTTCGTCGAAGAAAGGGCAGAGTTGACAGAAAATGGCTTTTGTCATTTCAGAAGATTCATAGAAAGTAGTTGGGACTTTTTTAATCCAAAGTCACATACCTTCTCTTCTTGGATAAGGTCAAAATGACACCTAATGGATAAAAGAAATGGCATTTCATGAGATCCCAGTACTGGAAAAGTCCCTCTCCATGTCAATTTAGAATGACAATTCAAACACTACTGTGAAGCCTAGTTTCTGAAGTAGTTCAGTGCAAGCTCATCAAAACAAATTAGCTGACAAGGGTTTTAGATATTGTCCTGAATTTCACAAAGAATACTCAGAGGTGTGTAGTTACCATGACTTAAACATTGCCATAACAAAGTCCAAAGTGAAAAGGGGCAAAACAACATTTTTGGACATGATAAGTTTAGACATTTGGACACTTTTCAAACTGAGTGATGCATCCACGGTGCTGAGAGAGCTGATGGACACCATAGAGAGGCTCCTCATAATCGTCTTTGAAAGGCTGTGGAGATCATGAGAGGTGCCTGAGAACTGAAAGGAAGCAGTCTTCAACAAAAGGCAAGAAGGAGTACCCAGGGAACTACTGACACATCAGCCTCACCTCAATCCCTAGGAATGCGATGGAGTGCCTTATTCTGGAGGCCACATCTTCCCACAGGGATGACAAGAAGCTGCTCATGAGTAGTCAGCATGGATTCACTAAAGGCAAATCCTACTTGACCAACCTGATTGCCCTCTACAAAGAGACAACTACCTGGATGGATGAGGGGAGAGCAGTGGATGCTGTCTGCTTCAGCTTCAGCAAGGCTTCCAGCACTGTCTCACAACATCCTCCTAGGTAAACTCAGGAAGTATGGGTTGGATGAGTGGAGAGTGGGGTGGATTGAAAGCCGCTTGAGTGACAGACCCCAGAAGGTGATAATCAGTGGCACAGGGTCTAGTTGGAGGCCTGGCATATCTCATGGTGCTTCAGAAGCACTTAAGGTTTATGGCCACAGGAAGAGAGTCCTCTTCCTGAGAGTCCTCTGACTGAGTTGATTAGCTTGAAGACAGTTAAAACAGGTAAAACTCAAGACCTGGCCTTCACAACATGCTCTGTTTCCTGGCACTTGTTTGGTTTGGCACCCAAAAAACCCATCTGAATAACCTGCAGTAAAGTTCTTCCTCACCTCAACAGTGTTAATATCCTTAGTGCATTAATTTACTTATTTCACCTCCTTGTCTGAGTTTTTTCT
>WAAG01086973.1:3141-13990 GCA_013390105.1 Tichodroma muraria | reverse complement strand
GTATATACACTAACCTTAATGTTATTTTTCTGTAATTTGTTTATGTTCTGTAATTTGGCCTCTAAGGGGACGATTTTAGCTCCTTTCAGGTTTGCTTTAATGATGATGTCTGTAGAATCACGTAACCATTAAAACTCCATTGTTTGCCACTAAAGCACCGATTCTGGCTTGACAGCAAATGTACAAGAAGCTCAGGCAATGCCACAGAAATGTGTTGAGTAAATTTGAATAGCTGACTTCAGGTCTGATATGACCATTATCGTCTGTAACTGGATCAGTGTAGATCTTTCACTTTCTTTCTCTGAGAAGTGATTACAAAACTAGATAGACCATGTGAACTCTTTGAGGAGTAGCATGGGAACCTACTAATGTGCTGCTTTTAGATGTAGATTACATCAGTTATGTGCCTTTTCTAAGGCCAAGGCTACGTTTCAGATTAACATCTATTATCCTTACTGCATACCCTCTGTCCCTTGCCTGTCAGCTGGCACTCAGACAGCTGACTGCCCAACTGTACTAAATTTCAGGTTGATATTATCTGTTGGGGTTTTTTTAAAACCAGTTCTTTTCTGAAGCTGCTTGTTTCTCACTACTTTTAGTATTCCAGGCATCTCTGTTCCAATTTTATGGTTTAATATTCTTCTTTCAGAACGCCAGTCTGAGTTGCCAACACAGAGCAAGGCCAGCTTCCCCAGCATTCTCAGCGATCCTGACCCAGATTCTTCCAACTCCGGTTTTGACAGCTCTGTTGCTTCCCAGATCACGGAAGCATTAGTGAGTGGACTAAAGCCTCCTATAGAAAGTACGTGCATTTTCACATCTTTGTTTCTGTAACTCACAACATGCTGTGTTGTTATACTTCAGATAAAATGTAATGGAATTCAGAAGTATTTTCAAGGCATGAAATGGAAATTAAGGTGAATGACAGTGTGAAACTGCATCAGGCTGTCTCTAGATCAGATTCTAGTGTTCACATTTACAGACTTCTAGAAATCTGGAGTCTGTCTTCACGCCCTTCCCCGAGTCATCTGTTGAATAACAGATACTGGTCCCTGCACTGAGATCTGCATTGGCTGGTAACACCTCCCAGGGAAGCAGTTACTGTGGAAGGGAAAAAGACCACAGGATCAGCAAAACAGTGATCTGAATCAAGAGGAAAAACAGGCAGATGTAATGGTATCACTAAAAATCAGAGATATATGTTTTTCTGGGAGGCAGATAGAATCCTAATGCTGTTCTCAGTGTTATAATAGCTTAAAGATAGGGGCTTTTGGGGCGTCTTCTGTTTTTTACTGATACAGAACTGAATACTCAAAGCTTAAGAGAACATTTCACATTGTTGCCATTTTAGGTCACTTTCGACCAGAGTTTATTCGACCACCGCCTCCACTCCATATATGTGAGGATGAATTGGCATGGCTAAATCCAATCGAACCAGATCACACAATTCAGTGGGATAAGTCAATGTGTGTTAAGAATAGCACTGGAGTTGAGATAAAAAGAATCATGGCAAAAGCTTTTAAAAGTCCTTTGACTTCCCCACAGCAAACACAGGTAAGGATGATGCACTTTCCTGTCTAAAATGATTCACAGAAGCTCTTAACTCACGTGTTTTAGAAAATTTTGAGCACTTTAATTGATCTGTGTTTGGATTCAGGAAACTTTAAAATTGTAAAAATCCAATAATTTTGTGTTGGGTTTGTCTGAATAAGGAAGATAATGTTCATACCATTGACTGGATGTAGTTACAGTAGATCAGGAGTGGCACCGACATTTTTCTGTGTGGAAAAATCTTTGTGTAACTAAGTTGCTCATGCTTCTGTGAAAGTTTTTGATAAATAATTACTTCAGAAATACCAACAACATATTTTTTTTGCCCTGAATTTGATAGTATTACTCCTGATTTCAGTGAGCTTTTTTCATAATCATTATGCTGGCACTATATAATAAGCTTTATTTACACTACTCTTTCTGCCAAGTGAGCTTGAAATAGAGATTTCCGTCTACTGGAGAGGAAGCTAAAGGAGGCTGAAACTTTTCATGTGGAATTTTCTTAACTCCCTTCTTTGTCACCCACTGATGAAAGACTCCTAAACGCATTAGTAAAGGTTTTATGAACACAGTTGCCTGTACATAAAAATTTTAAAGTAGTCCTCCAGTGCTTTTTAATAGAAAGCCTAAATCTAAAGGGCAGTCATGCTCCTGGATCTTAGATGTATTATAGCAGTTTTTTCAAGCAGTAACATGAATAGTTGAGGGGAAATCAACTGAGCATTTTTTTTTCTTCTTCACAGCTCCTTGGAGAACTGGAAAAGGACCCCAAGCTTGTTTACCATATCGGTCTCACTCCTGCCAAATTGCCAGACCTGGTTGAAAACAATCCTTTAGTAGCTATAGAAATGTTGCTGAAACTAATGCAGTCTAGTCAAATAACAGAGTATTTTTCTGTCTTGGTCAACATGGACATGTCCTTACATTCAATGGAAGTTGTAAATCGGTGAGTACAATCTCAAATCTAACAAGGTTTCATTGAATATGTAAAATGAGCAGTTTTGTTTTATTAGGATATCTGGAAACGTTCATTTTGATCCTTCTTGAGGCATGTCTGTGTGGGAGATAGAAGACTACAGTGGGACAAAGGGCAGTTATTGTGAGAATCCTCCACAAACAGTTAACGCCACATGGCTAATCTGCTTAATTGCAATTTGCATTCTTAATGCAGCTTAAGTGAACAAAAGGTGCTGTTGTTAAACAGCTGCCCTGCTGTACATTCATGTCCTGTTTTCATTGAGAATAATTTCTGCAGATAAGTACAACCCATTTTCTTAACAATGCTAGCCCCTTAAATGGGAAAACTTTTCAGCTAATTCCCACAAATTTACAGAAATACATCTCTCCCACTTACTTTCTTCCATTTCTTGACAATTACTGAATGTGAACTACTACATAAGCCTCAATCAGCAGTCCCTTTGAAGCGGAGTTGAATTGTGCCTTAAATATCTTCTGATTAAAGAAACATTTCTGAAATAAATGCCTCCCTACCGGTGTAGACTGACAGCAATTACTGCCCTGAAGTAGGGCTAAGGATTGCTACATGGAGAAAGAGTGGTAAGGAAAGAGCTTTTACCTGTATCCAGGAGAGCCACACTGCCAGTCAGGCATGCTGGTTCTCCCAAAGCATAGCTACCACAGGAACAACTTCCATCAAACTGCAAAGTGACTGTCAGTGCAAACAGGGATACACTGATTGTTAACAGAAATAAGACAAAAAAACTGAAATTGCACTCGAAACTAAAACCTTCGCCTTCTTCCCTGTTGTCCCCCTTTCATTACTTGAGATAGGACTGATTTGAGTTACTTTGGTCCGATTCAGTTGTAACCTTGTAGCAGATCTCCATTTAGTGCACGTTGTTATCTTGAGAGAGCTGTATTGGTCTTTCGGCTAACAAGCAGTGGCAACTTAAATATTTGTCAGATGTACTAGAAACCAATCTAACCTAGCTTCTGTACTATCAGAATTTAAGAGTTTTAATTAAGAAATGAAATGACTAGAAATATGTCTGGAAGCTGTCAGAAGTCAGTTCTGTATGACAGAACTGGGAATAAACTCCTATCACAGGTCTAACTGATACAATTTGTTTTGCTACAGAAACACTAGATTTATGGCTTCATAAACCACTGAATATATTTTATTTGAACAGGCTTACTACTGCAGTTGATCTTCCACCTGAATTTATTCATCTTTATATCTCCAATTGTATCTCCACCTGTGAACAGATTAAAGACAAATATATGCAGGTGAGTGCTTCAATGAATTGGTTAGGAAAAAGTATCCCATATATTGCTCTGTGAAATATGTGCTATGATCTGAAGGCTGATAGCATTAAGTTATTCTGTTTTACTGCTTTTTTATTTCAAAGGCACTTTTTTTTCCTAACACACTATGCAATTCTTTATAGTGTTTAATAGACAGTTCTTCACTTTTTTTTTAAGACTTCACAGGTAATCACTGTTCCCTGTAGACATCATAAACTTCTTCCTGGCAAAACTGCGGTTTTATGTGACTGATGGTCTTACATTCAAAAGGTTTATCTGTCACTCTGTGAGCCTTTTCTTCACCTCCAGAATTAGTATGCATTCTGCTTAGTTTTAAGCTTCAAGTTTCTCTTCTATACAAGCCAGCCACTTCCAGACCTCTGAGGTGATGTTACAAAACTCACAGGGAAGTCTCGCCCTTCAGTCATGACTGATAACAGCTTGCAGATCTCCTCAAAGACCTAAAACTTTTGTCTTTCTAACACCACACTCTCTGCTTCCCAAGCCTGTCATACTTGCATGCTGGTACTGAGGACGTTGTGGCCACTCCAGGGATCCCTGACTGGGGAGGGTCAAGGGGAACCTGAGAAGGTTTACACACTTCTGGCATTCAGGCAATGGCAACTCATTGTCTACATGCTGTGTGACGTGTGCACGTACTTCTCTCCTAAACTGATCTGTTGGTTTCATCAAGAGCCAGTAGAACTTTTCTTGGGTACATCTTTGGTGAAAACCAGTTCTGTATTCAGTTTCTCCAAAGCTTTTTGAATTCCAAGTTCTACCTTAGCTTTTTCCTCTTGATACTGAAGGACTGCAATGTCTTTAGTCTCTTGCAGCAAGACTGTTCCTTTCCCTTTAAGCTTTTTTGGTGTCCTCTAGTGCCTTCTCTATTGTATCTTTAAGCTACAGAAATGAAAGTTGCGTGCAGTGTACAGGATAGGGCTGCAAAGTGGTTTTAGATAGCAGCAATCCCCCCATCTTGTTCTCAATCCCTTTCAGATGATGACTGACCATGTGTTATCTTTTGGTGGCTCCTGATGCTTCTCTGCTTTGTGGTTCTGCCAGACACACATGGGTGACTTGATCTGTGGCCTGCTGAGTAGCTCTGCCTATTACATTTGGTAGTGGAGTAGGAAAATAGCAGCAGACCTGGGCTGCAGCTGAGAATGTGCCCAGAGTGGGACACTGCTCAGAGGGGCTGCTGAGAGCACACAGCAGCTGTGCTTCAGGCACACAGGGGACAAAAAAGAGCTCTGAGGGTCAAGGAACTTATACTGATCACTAAGCAGCATGCAGAGCTTGAGATCTAACATTTTTTAATGTGTACGGGGCCTCACAGCAGCTGAGAGACAAGATGTTTTGTTTGAATAGCACGGTACAAAATTACTATTGGAAATGATCCTCAGAGACTGGGAGTCAGCCAGTAATCTTGCATTTGTTCTTTTGCCGAGTTTCATGTTCCTGGATTATTAAAATTACTCGTGTAACTAATTTGTGTTGCAGAGAAAGCATGTGATGCCTTTTGATCACAGTGAAGGAAATAAGTTGTTCAGTCTCTGAATTCTCTCATTATATGTAGCAAATTTTGCAGTAGTAAGCTCAGTTCCAGAAAAATAGCTGATATCTTATTTTCAGTGTCAAATAATCTAAAATGCTTTGGACACTTAATCTGTTACATCCCTCAATTCTGTCTAATAAACATTGTTCACATACATAATTGTTTTCAGAGAAAGAGTTGAACCCAAATTTTTCTCACAATGTGAAGTATGAGAGCACTTTAATGATAAAGACCTGAGTTTGTCCTTGGGAAGGAATGTGCTCTGTATTAAACAGATGGTTGGTGACTGGATCTGTGTATGACAAATTGTAAGTGCCAGTTCTTAAGCTTTCACTTCCAAATCCCATCGTGCTCTTCAAGGTGTTGCCTAAGTAGCTCTTAAGAAAGAGGAACACTTTTAAAATTCTGTCTTTTCACTGGATCAGGCAGGAAATGAGCCATGCGTTCTTGGATTAGGTGTCCGTAGAATTGTTTTTCCTTCTAATACAGAGCAAAAGGGTTATCTGCTGATTCAGCCACAGAGCACATTCCATGAAGGAAGTTCGGAATCAGTTTGGTCGATGTCACTTCCTATCTGGAAGTGATATTCCTTGATGATGTGGCAATAAGAAAATTTGAGATGTGAAAGTTCAATTTTCTTTATGGTGTTATTGTAGAAAATAAGACTAAGCAAGACTCAAATGTTCATTTGAGTCAAGTGTTCATCATCTTCAGTTATCTCTGCCTTTACTCAGAGATTACTTTAAAAATTAAGTACAGTGGATAGATCTGGTAGATACAGGTAGATCTGGTGCTTCATTTGTGGATGGGATTAATCCTGAGAAGGCTCCTGCATCCAAAAGTACAAGAACTATAAAGCAGTCAATTTTTTAAACACAGGAGTACTATGGGAAATGGAAGAGAAGGTGCAGTGTGTACAAAGCTTTGGAACACAGTAACTGCTGAAGCTAAACTGCTCCTGAAACACCTCACTTGTACTGCTGAGGGCCAACAGTTCTTTAACTGACTCAGTTGAAAACATTTATTTGGATTATTAAACCATGTCTCTTATGTTTCAGAACCGCCTCGTCCGTCTTGTTTGTGTCTTTCTTCAATCCTTAATCAGAAACAAAATTATTAATGTACAGGACTTGTTTATAGAAGTGCAAGCATTCTGCATTGAGTTCAGTCGGATACGAGAAGCAGCTGGCCTTTTCAGATTGCTGAAGACACTGGACACTGGGGAAAATCCATCAGAAACGAAAACGTCAAAATAAAGTGACTGTCAGTGCAAAAAAAACCTCTAGTGTTCTGTACCAATTAATTGTACATTTTAAACTTAAATCCCTGGATTAATTATGTATTATGTTAATTACATTATAAATAGCATTTTGTGCATTTGAACAATAAATAAGGCTGTTTCTGATACACATTTTACACATGTTTGAGTTTGTGAAATGTGTTAGGCCTTACGCTGTTTTTCACTGTGGTTAAAATTTGTATGGTGTATGCATATCCTGAAATTCAGGCTCTAGTTCCAGAGAGAATATAAATGATACTTAGCATTCACAGCAAATTTAAGTATTAATCTGGCACTCACTTCTTTGGGTCCAAAATTATTTGTATGTAAACTAAAGTCAACTTCTACCAGGTAAGTAAGTTCCTTGGTTTACCTTTTGTCCACTGCGTAGGACCTTCTAGGAGCTGGATAGAACTCCTAACAATGTATTCTGGTTTTGGTGAGTAAGGGAAAGTCTGTCTTGATGTCTAGAAACAGCTAAAGGCTTATCTTTACAAGGCAGAAATGAAGTTGGGTGCTGTAGGCTCAATATTCTCTCCTATCAAGACCACTGACTGTTTTCAGAATCACGCCAGCAGCAGTTGAAATACCACACCTTACATACTTGTAAAAATGTTTTACTGAGGAAAGAGAGTCGTGTTTCTTCTGTAAAAATAAAAAAAATTTCCAATCTCCTCTCCTGTCCGAATTTGCATGGGCAGTTGCTATGTGTCTTCCAAAGTTAAATAGTCTCTTCTAGAGCACAGAGGCTGAGTAGCTTTCACATTAGATGCCACATATTGGGGAAACTGGGGATGGAGTCTGCTAAACTATAATTTTAAGCTGATAATAGAGTAGTTGCTGTTATATTTAAGCCCTGAGACTGAAAAGGAAAGTAACTTGGAAAGTTAACAAGTTCTAATTTAATGCTGTTTGCTAAATTAAAGCTGTTTTAAATCTGCATCTGCTTCTCAAATTTTTAGGAAGTACAAGATCAATAATGCAAAGTAAAGATGGTCTTTTGCCTTTTGCTTTCCACGTAATTTATGATATGAAAGTGCTTGGATTGAAAATCCCATCAATCTCTCGTCTCATTTAGTATAATCTTTCAGTAAAAAGTCCTGTGAGAAATGTTCTGTAGTCATTTGGGGTTAGACTTGTGCAGCTTTCCAGTTAAAATGTATCAGGTCAACTAAAGTAACACTTATTTAAGGTCTGTTCCAATTCTAGCCATTGCTTCCAAACCCAATACATTTGCTAGCAGGCATTTTTAGTGGCAACACTTAGAGCACAAGCTGGCTTAAAATCATACCTTAATGTTTTCTGTCTACTAAGGCTGAAGCCCAATTTCACTACATTGTGTGTAGTAGTACCCCTCTTTAAAAACATACATACATTTTAGACTAGTGTTTGGAATGTAAGTTGCAGTACTATGATGAAGTAACAGGCTCCAGTATAAAAAGGAGTAGTACTGGGTAAAGTCATTGCTATCTACTTTATGATTTATTTTTTTTTTTTTAGAATTAGTTAAAAACAATTTAAGCCTCCCCCCCAAGGGTTGCTACTATGATACTACAGCCAAAGTCTAGCTGTTCTGCATCTTCACTATATTTGCTTGAGTTCTACTGCTATCCATAATTTTTGTAGTTCTTTGACAAATCCAAGGATTAGGGACTTATCGAGGAATTTTATGACTTTATCATAGGTATGTCTGAAACATTAATTTCAGATCCCTGTGGTACTGGGGAAATGCAGGTTGCCTTTTGTGAGAAGAGACCAAGGCTGCCCTGTTCCAGACCCAGCCAGGACAAGCTGGCACAGCAGAGCCCCTCAGCCAGGCTGGTGGCAGCTCAGTGATAACCCTGGAGTGTGGTCTATACCTAATGGAGAGGATCCACACTGAAGCAGTTCCTAAAGAACTGCAGCTCCTAGACAGAGCTCAGGATGGAGCAGGGCAAAAGGGTGAGGAGGGTACAACAGAGACCACTTGTTACAGGCTCACTCCTCCTCTTCCCTTATCCTGACACCATGGAAGGGAGAAGTGTCAGCTTACAGAAGACTAGTTTTAGTCCTCTACCACCCTACTCTAAAACTAATTTATTGCCATTTCAAGTAATCTTCATGAAGTCCCATCTCTTATACCTGTGATGGTAATTGTAACTGTTTTCTTGACCCACAAATTCTTCCATGGATTTTCCCCCTCCTCTAAGCGCCAGCCGCAGTTAACCCAGCCCACCCAGGTACTGGTGACATGGGGAAAGCACCACATACTGAAAGGGTCTCCCCCGTAGCTACCCAGCATGAAGTTAAGCTTGTTTTGTGCTGTGCTAGTGCTGAGTGTCTCAGATCCACTTCCTAAGTGCACCAAAGAAAACAAAACCCTCCAGGCTTCTCAGGCGTTGCTTTTTAAGAGGTCTGTATAATTTATTATGGAATTTGAACTTTTAGCCATTAAGTTACAACAACAATGCATAACTTGACATTCTTACAACTGTACATACACAATGGAAAAGACACAAGTGCTTAATCCAAACAGTGCAACCGAATTAGTTCAGGGTTACAATAAAAGACGGTTGTGAATAGTTTTTGACAGACTAGCAAATTCAAATAGTTCTCTGCAGGTATATGTTTATAGCAGAATTGGCTTCAAAGTTTTGGACTTAAGCTTCAGACTAACAAAATGATGGAAACCCTCTTTGCTCTTCTGAAATTAAGATATGCTCATTTAAAAATGCAGTAACATTACCATGTTTCAGACGGTGAAAAGGAGCTTCAGGTCCAATGGAAGTATAATGGACAGTCCCAGGCAATGCACTCTTCACACAAATACATGCAATTATAAAGGCATTCTATTTTAAAAACTTCCTTAAATCAAGTTTTGCAATACAGCAGGATATCTGAGGAGAGATCAGGACCCATACTGAACAAAACCAAAAGCCTTCAGTTTGATTTGTGCATGTTTAATCAATTCCAATTTTCAAATCTTCACATATCACCTGTGAGAGAAAAGAACACATCCAGTAAAACCAGTCTCAAAGACATGTTACAATTTTTTACAGGCATTCCAATTAAAAAAAAAAAAGATGCTGACATATTCCATTTCAGGAACTGTAATTCACCATGGCCCTATTATAAAATTGCATCTCTTCAACTTACCTAAGGGAACAATCTTGCTGGACTCTGCCCAACTACAACTGGCTGGTTGTAGAGGAACCTTGCAGGATGGGCAGAAAACCTGAATGACCATTCCCATATCAATAGGAAACTGAAAAACAGCTTTGCACACTTGACAACTTCTCTGCACCAGTTACAACCTGAACAGGACCAGAATTCCCAACAGGGCAGCTTTGGCAGGAATATACTGGTATGCACTTTATTAAGTCAGCATTGGTTAAAGGCATTTCCACTGCAGGTAACTTATCCTACAACTCCTCCAGTAGACCTCCAAAATCTAGCCCTAATTACTGGCAACAGGCTACTGGACTACGTTCACAAGCGATGTGGGGGGTAAGGGGCAGGGGAAAGGAGTTACTGCTGTCATATCAAACTTCTCTAGTACATGCCAAGAATCTCCTCCAAGCATTGCTTAGAGCCAAAGAAGAATCCAGTCTAGCAGTCATTAGTAAAAGAAAATCCAGACTTTCCAGTTAAATTGGTATTGCAAGTAATTAAACCATTAACATGCTTTTAGATCTGAAATGTCTATGGTTCATTTTTGCTTGCTATCAAGTCTGAAAGATAATTTAGACAAATATTTATTACCAAGTTTTTTCCAATTTGTCATTTGTAGACTGTTATTAATAAACTAAAATTTCTGAACAGAGAGGGGCCTCCAGTTTTTCAGTTTATGACAGCAGTTCATTTTGACATGTNTTAACACAACCCTAATAAAACTTATTCCACAAAACCCAGTATCCCCTAGTCCTGCTAGGGATTTTTCCCAAGTGATTTAGCATCACCATTGAGGGGCTTTAGACTTCACGTGGACTCTGCAATTTAGCTTTTTGTATAATGATACCACAGGAATACCTCCAATAAGAACCACTCTGCCTGATTACAGCAAAATCTAACAAAGGGACAGAAGTATCCAAGACAAGTCCTGCATGTATTACAAAAACTATGCAGCTAGGAAGAGAAAAGTGATGAGGGCAGGGAGAGGCAACAGGAACCCACAACCCACACAGCTGCAGCTCCCACACTAAGCAGGACATGGCTGA
>WAAG01086966.1:3910-16365 GCA_013390105.1 Tichodroma muraria | reverse complement strand
TTTGTTTGTTTGTTTATTTGTTTCTTTTTCTACAGTATTGCACCAGAGAAAAACTTTAAAGTCAAAAGTTCAGTCATTACATGCACTGCAAGGAAGGAGAAGGCAAACTGGTTTGGTCTCAGCTCTTTTTATTGTTTGCCTCTCTTCCCTCCTTCCCCCCCCTCACCTCTCCACCTTAATCTGAAGGAATTTCTCACTCACTATGAACAGATAAAGATGTTTTGATGTGCTTTTAGATAAATCAGAATGATTTTTTTTTTCAAAAAGAGAATGAGGAAGAAAAAAAATAATTCCAGCTGATAGAGTAGCTATCAAATCTAGGACAGAAGAAGAAGCATACACTAAAAAACCTATAAAAGCCCATATAGCTGTTTCTATATCAAGAAGAACAACATCATTGTGTCTTTTTCAACTGAGTAAACTTAACTTGCATGCTCTTAGTAATGATAATAAAGTCAAATTCAGCCCTACATCTCAGAAGAAAGCATAACTATGAATTATTTCATGCCCTCCATACAGAGCAAAGGCAGGAAAACAGCCATAAATGGGAAGAAACAGCACAAAAGAAAGGAAGAAAATATAGCTCTAAACTGTGAATCTCCCTGACATCTTTTCATTATCAGCCTAGTCAATGAAGAATGCCACAAAGGAAAGGACAGCATCATATTATTGAAACATGATGGTTTGGGGTTTTTTTTAAAGGATGCACTTGAATATTCTCAGTGGATAGCTTTTTTTATTTCAATATATTTGCCATTATTAACTCTCTGTAATTGTGTTTTACATGCAGGGCTTGGATTAAGTGTTTTTCCTGTATCATATACACTCATACCGCTCCTTTTAGAGTATTTTCAGGGCTTTTTTCCTTATGCAAACACATCACAGACAAGATATTGAGTTACCTCCTTTATTTGTATTATACTTTAAAACAAACAAACCTAGCCTTTTTATCTTTGACAACGTGCTTCTTTTTTTGCTAAGGAATATTTATTTAGACCATAAAAAGATGTTATGGTTCTTTCCACTGGTAGAAGCGTATGCACTGAATATGCTCCAATGTAATTTGCAGAAAGTGAGGAAAACACTCTGGAAAAGTAAGCGGGGAGTTCTGCCATGTCGTTTCATCTGATAACTACAATACTACGATAACAAAGCTTTAGGCAATATGCTTAAAACTGACAGGAAAAGTAACAGGCAAAGTCTTATAATGATCCATTTATATAACATATTTTATAAATTTACTGATTGCTCAGAAAATATGCCTTTTTTTTTCTTCATGTTTTGTCTTGTTCAGAATCCTGCTATAAAGTTCTATTTAATTCTCCTTTTGTATTAGTCCTGACAGAGCTATAAAATTTGCTTGTATGATTCTTATGGTCTTTGGGGTTTTGTTTCAATTTCCTTAGCATTTGGCTAAATATTGGCATACAAGCTGTTCCTCACAATGCAAGAGAAAATATTTTTATATTTAAAAAAAACTTTAACTGGTTAAGTCCATATAAACTGGTTTTGTCGATATAAAGAATGACACGATGCCAAAGATAACACAGAAAAACAAATTAATGAAGAGTTTTTCAGTAATATTGTGTATACTATTTCCTTACACTCAAATGTAACTCAGTTACCAGTGAATGTAACTTTTTTTGGTTGGATTGAATCTGTTTTGTAAGTCAGTCCTGCAAAGGATATCACATCACTAGGAGACGTTTTTTAGAAAACAAAAAAGTAAAAAAGAAATTCAGTTTATTTTAGAATCTATTTTACTAGCTTTAAATACTCTTCAAAATTAAACTCAGAATGACTATTAAAGCAATGTTGAAGATAAAACTTGACACAATAGGATGTGATGGTTGCCATTCTGTCCTTAAACCACCTTTTTGCAACACACATAATACAGAATATTAATCAGTGTTTTAAGGCTGTGGCAGTTCCTAGAGACACAATGACAAGTTAGGGACAGAACATCCAGCTTAACTGTGAATAGCATTGCCTTATTCTGCACCAGAATCCTCATATCGTTTAAAAATAGATTTTACTGTGTCATCAGCTCCATTCTGGTATCACTAGTAAAATGCAGTTGGTATAAAAGCTGCAGTGGAAATTGTACCAGCACAGACACCAAAGTTGCTATTGGTAGTGTGCAATAGCTTGAGTTTTCATTTCAGAAGACACTGAATACTGACTTTCAACCTTTCAAAATTTTTTTTTATCCCTAAAATCATACCAAGTATGTCAGCATGCTCTCATGCACCCCCGCACTGTGGAATTTTGATAATGTATGTCCTAACCGCTTAATTGATTGATTAGCTTACTGCAGCTTTCTGAGGCACCAAATTTATCTTTAATAGCCGGAGTCAGGCACGGCAGGCAATCGAGGGGGGGGTCCCTTGGCGTCGATTTGCTCTTAACTGGAAAGTCATTACCACTTAATACATGTAGATTGTGTTGAAAGAAAATTATGTGTAATGAAATGAGGGAAAAATTAGTGGAGTGTTATGGGCGAAAGCAGATGTTACGGAGGAATTATGCTAGCAGAGATAATCACCTTCGCTAGCATTGTGTGTGCTGGGGTGTTAACTCAGGGAGAGAGTTGGTGAGAGAGTTAAATAAATGCATTGATTTACACAGATCCCCTTTTCAAACTGCAGTATATGACTAGTACACACATCTACAAACACATCCATATATATATGCACACACATATAGACATGCTCAGGGCTGAACTTTTATATTTCTGAAGCTCTTTTTTTAGCTATTTTCCAGCTACTCACACTATATTCAGAAGTCCTAGCTGGAAGCACAGGGAAGTAGCTGTCGATTTGCATAGTATTGTGAAGATGAGAATAATATCCAAGGGCAGAAGTACTCATATAAGCATTAAGATGAGACCTTGTATGCTTCAAACTCTGGACAACCTCTCCTGAGAGAAAACTGATGAATTTGAGAGAGGTCTTTGAGGGTAGCACCAGACATTTTCGAAACTATAAAATTGAAATAAATAGCAGATAGTTGCAAAAAAATTATAGAGACAGAATGTTGTGCCTTTACTTCAACAGCCTGTAAAAATAAAGGAGATAGAAGAAAAAAAACAGAAATCTTTCTTTTAATGCAAGTTAGGAATATGTTTTAAGGTAGCAGTTTTGCAGACAGACAATAATGATAACACTCAGAACCAGGACAAGGGAGGGAAGAAAGATGTCACAGGTTTTATTTTGAATGCATTTTAAAACTCTGCGAATTAATCTTTCACCTGTGGGCATCTCCCTGTCCTTTTCCAGACATGACTGATATATATGCTTGATTATATTTTTTATATCCCAGCATGCAAGGTCACTATTAATTTTTATCTTGGGTTTATTTATTTCATATAACGTGTTCGGATTTAGAATTATCTCTGCTTTATCACCCATTTCATAATAAAAATGTGGTCTCAGGAAGTTATTAGTACGCAAAATTCACTATCAAAACCATTGATAATTAGGGTTTCCTTGTATATCATTCTGTTCCTTCGCTACTAAATGAGGCTTTTATGAGTATAGTTATTGCTGGTGATAATAATACAAATTTTAAAAGTTAAAAAAAAAAAAAACCTCAAGGTTTTGTATTCCCAGTATTACCATTCAGAGACAGGAGGTTAGCAAAAAGACTGTCAATTTTCTGTCTCTATATTAATGAGTTAAAGAAGTGCAGCCAGCCCCTCATGAATCAATTGGAAAACTATGATGAATGTTTCAATAATTAAGAGAATAATTAAATTCCTGAATGTAAGATGGCACTAAATGAAATAGCTTTCGTAACAGCAGCATATTGCTGTTTATAAATACAAAGAGCCACGCTTAACTAATGCTGAGTCCGGCTCAGATTTATCTGTCTGTCCTTAACAGGCTGTGGGCCCAATCCTGCAGAAGCTCCCCCCTGTAGACAATGTACCTGCTGCCTTAGCCCTGCGCTTGAGGGCAACAATGGCGTGTGCAAAGCTGAGCACGGGCAGGGATCTGCTGCTCCATCAGAGCCTCTCCGTGCACCTACAGCCTCCCCACCTGCGCCTGGCGACGTGGCCGGCACCGCGGTGCCTCGGCGATAAGCAGCTAAACTCACACAGATAACGCAGCCAGGGAACTCGCAGCCAGGGCTGACACCGACGGTAGCACGCATCATGCTTGTGGAAACGTTTTTAAAAGGTGATATGTGTTAAAGGTGAACTGTAAAGCTGGAGTGAAAATTATGTTAAGTTCAGAAATACGTCCTGAATCTCGCAACTATCAGGCAAGTTTTACTGTAGCTTTCAAAATTCTCTTTTCTCCGGTACAATAATCTGGCAGTTTTTCCTCTGATAAGGACATTCCCAAACATAACTTTATGTGATATCACACATACCAGAACCTAGGATGTTAAAAACGAGATATCTTAGAAAATTGTCCTTCAAATCAGGGTGTCTCAGAGCAATGCACATAGTTTAAAAATATTATTTGGAAGGAAAACTGTAAACCATTCCCTAGGCTTGAAAACTTTTAGAAGTCTTGGTGGGCAGGAGGAGATGGTGGACAATAAGTGAAGTAATTAACTAGTATATACTTGTATTTTGTTTTGAAAGCATGTCCTTTTTCTCTTTTTCTTTTTCTTTTTCTTTTTCTTTTTCTTTTTCTTTTTCTTTTTCTTTTTCTTTTTCTTTTTCTTTTTCTTTTTCTTTTTCTTTTTCTTTTTCTTTTTCTTCTTTTTCTTCTTTTTCTTTTTCTTTTTCTTCTTTTTCTGCTGGAATATCAGCATGTTTAAGCAGAAGTCACAAATAAGGGAGGGCCATTTCAGGTGAAAAATTCAACCTAATGCATTTTGTTTTCCTGCCTATGAAAATATTAAAGTGTTTTTTACTGCCCCATCTTTCTCACTTCCTTGTTGCACTGTTTGTTTGGTTTTTTTTTTTCCTTTTTCTCTCTTTTCCCGACTCCTTCCGTTCAATATACCTCCTTCTGTTTCACCATACCCCTATCTTCCACCAGTCCCTAGCTCTCCCTGCAATGGTGACGGGTTTTATTTGCTTGTGGGAGAAGTCTATGGAAGGAAATTTTCTACTCAGTTCTGAGTTAGCCCCTCTTTGGTTCTCAATCATAATGTCAGGCACAATTTCACCATCTTCTTCATCTCTTATGTTGCTGAATTTATTCTTCCTGTCTCCTTCAGTAACATATTCCTGTGCAGTCAGAAAATCATCACTGATGCACATATTTCACATTTGCCTTCATTCCTTTCCCATCTCCTACTGCACAGAGGTACCTCAGACACTCCCCTGAACCCCATGCCCCCAATATGTTTCTTTTCCATTTTCTTCTTCCACCTTCAATGCCTCTTTCCTACTCATCACGTAAATATATGTTCTGGAGTATTTCAAAACCCAGCATTATGTGCTTGGAACACTAGTGATTTGAGGTGGAAAATAGGTGAATTAGTTGAGCAGGAGACTTTTAATGCCATGTGGGTGGTCAGTAAAAAAGTAACAATTACCATGAGATGGAATTTGATATACCACAGTTATTTCCCACTCTAGAGATAGAACAGTACCATGGTAACCTAGATTCCACTGTGTGGCAAGTGATGTTAATTGTATAGATTTTTAATGGGGATAATTATACTCCTCCTGTCTGAAATCAATTTTTACTGGCAGTGACCAATGCCCAGAAGGATATTCTCAAAGGGATGTTGCATGACCTACAGTTTGTACACTTCATATTTCTTGCTTATAGTGAGAAAATTTCACTCCGTCAGTGGAAGAGGTGTAAATTTTTTACCTTCTGATAAATCCAGATAAGAAATTAAAATAATAGAAGTTCAGATGGATAGATAATCGTTCACACTGTAGGTTAAAGAATGCTACATATTGATAGGCCAAGCCCAGAGAAAGGAAACCATCCTATTTGTATGCGATAATTAATTAGATAACTTAATTTTCAAGTATTGTTATTACAGCTTCTTTCTTTAGCATGGAATTTAAATTTTTTCTGAAATATCCACATCTATTATGAGGGTGGATGGAAATTTTCTCTGGCAAAATCTACTAGCAGTGAATATTGCTTTGTCAGAATTTAACATTTAGGCCATAAGTTCTCTTCTGTATGGCGCTGTTTCAGGTGAATATTCACTTCTGAGAAAAAGATTAGGGAAAATACTTTGTTTGCCAGTATTTAAAAATAAGTATGCCTCTCAGTTGTTTCCTTAACAGCTCTGCAGTATGAAACTGGGTCTCTAAAACTGGTCAAACCTTAAGCTTCTGGGAAAAAAATCAACAACATTTATTTATGCTCATTGGAGGCTTGTTGTGTTTGTCAGTGTCCATGGTTCAATCAAATTGCACAAGTTACACCACACTCCCTGAGATATGCAGACCTACCACTTGAGCAGGACTTTGCTCCTGCTTGCTGGAGTTGGCTGGACCTCTGGATAATAGCAGAGACCATCTCTCTCCCCTGGTTCTGATGGAGCCCAAAGGATATGCATCAGGAGGAAAAGGCTTCATACAGGAAGTCACTAAAAGATGGGAAAGAAAGTATGTAAGGAGCCTGGGTATGGAGAGCTCTGTGAGAGGGACGGCTGGCAGAGCTTGTGCTTAACAACAAAAAAAGACCAGCCACTTTGGACATGGGGCTAATAAGCACACACTTATTGGTAGGTGTGCATGCTCCATCTCTGACAACTATGGAAAAAAAATGAAAAAACTGTGTTGGTCCAGAACATGATATATGACATTGGCCAGAACGTTTAGAAACATGGCAACATTTAGATTCTGGTTAAGGAGGAACATGTGGGCGTTGACACTATCCCCAGCTTTGAGGATAGTGACTAAATGAGCAGGAGTTGATGTAAGATCATGCAAGAAATGTGAAGAAAGGTGTGCATGAGTGCTACCTGAAGGGAGGTAAGCAAAGGAGCAAAATGTTAAACGTTGGAAAAAAGAAGGGAAAATCTCTTCCATCCACCTTTATTAAGCCTAAACATAAAATAACTAGTCCTGACTTCTGATTTCACCGCACTGTTTAACAAAGTAACTGTAATGTCCTTTCAAATCGTTTTCCATCTCGTGTGTAGTAACAGGTTATGCAGAGGGTAACTGTCTTCTACCACTTCTGTGTGAAGATCAGAACAAACAATATTTTTGCTTGTTCAATCACTATATTTCCAAAACACGATGGAAATGAACCTATGAAATTTAAAGTAAGTAGTGACATTTTGAATTTCAGTGCTCAAAAACTGGAAAATACCTGGATTAAAACTGCTATGGCTGCTGCTATTGATTACAACCCATCCCTGTTCCTGAGAGTGGAGTTCCAGTTTGCCTAACCAGTGTAAATGAAACATAGATTTTATGGATAAAATCCCAAAAATGCAGAATTAATGGGGAGGTTTTCAGATTTTCTATTGATTAAATAGGGAATTTATTCACTAATTTTAACAGCCCTGTTTCAATAACTACCAAAAATTTAGGTGCAAAACAAGTACTAGGACCACATCCAAGGGACTGGACTTCACTTCTTATCCCTTTGTAATAAAAAAGCAATAATGCATCCTGAAATGTTCAGTTGTACACTTCCCTCATATTGTTCATCTCCCAAAACAAACTTTGCAGAAGGACTCAGATCTCTCAGCAAGTAAGAAAGTTACCCATGCAGTGCTCTGTGCACAAGAAATATTGCACAATATAAATGTTTTGGAAAATATTTTTTTTTTTGTCTCATGAACTGCGCAGGTAAAATTTGCTGATTTTTCACATCTTTGTTCAGTTGCCAGATGAAGAAAGGGTACTACCTCACTTTTCCTAGAAAATCAGAAAGAATTTTGGTGAGGCTTATTTAATTTATGCCATAGTAACAGTCTGCAACTACAGCAGGGTTCTTGAGGATAGCCTTGCAGTTAGGAGGTGAAATTCACATTGAGGGTGCATTTTTCTCATCTGTTAGTTTTTATGCTCCATTACATATTTCCCATTACAATTTGGAGTGGAGGATCACAGAATAGAAAGCTGATGCATTTTAACAGGAAATGTTTGCTTTCAAAGAAGTGTACCTCTATTTACAGAAATCTTGGGTAGAGTTTCAAAAGTATTTTTGTCCCTATAGCGTCATATTATCTTTTATATTTCTTAATTGAATCCTCATCCTGGAGGCAAGAGGTGCTGAACGAACTAGACCTCCCAGGTACAACTGCAGTGTATTAAGTCTGGGCTTGAAAAATAGGAGATAGCTACTTGGAGCTCAAAGATATTTACTTTAAACCTGTAAGTTTGTTTTATGTTGCTTTGGGGTTTTTTGTTTGGTTGTTGTTGTTATTTTTGTTGTTGGGGGCAGGAGGAAGGAGAAGTTTACTATTATTTCCTTCCCACAGCTACTTCATGAGAAGAGAGAAGCGCAGGATGAAATGAATGGAAAGCAGAGAGTTGACAATATTTTTTACAGAACCTACTACTCTAGAATTAGAATCTACTGGCTAAATGCTATCAAAAAAAACCTGCTTTTAATGGAATTTGGAAATGGATTGCTATGAACCATTGTTCATTTACTTGGAATTTGCAAATGTATTCCTCTCACCCATACTGTCTTCTAGTTGTGTTTGCTTTCTAGGGACTAGGGACATTTGTAGGATTCAATTACTACTGTGGCTATTCACTGAGAATTTCAGAACAGCATGTGTAAGTATTGATGGTAACTGGGTATTGGATTCACACACATGAATATGTGCATGTTCAACACATTGGAAAAATAAAACACTATGTGACTCACCAAAGCAGTCATACCTAGCAAAGCTCAAGAAGTGATTGGGGAATGTTCACAGAGAAGTGTTCCTGAGCAATTAGAAGTACTTAGAGAGGAAAAAGGATCTTTTTGAATTCTTTTGCATAATAAACTTAAGGAAATCTCAGTCTGCCCATGGAGATCCCATAGGCAGAAAAAGGGCTAAACTTACTGACTAAACTATTCATTGTGAATTATTCCCTCTGCTCTAATGTCTGCACGGCATGGAAGCGTGGTGCCAGCCCTGCTACACACTGTAATTTTACTCTTCTAGGAATAAAGTGGGAATATACTGCTGGGCATGTTAAAGCACTCTGCAGAGGACATTATATATATTTTCAACATGTGACCTGCCTTTGATTTTTGTGCTGAAAATGAAGACATCTACCTTCAGAGAGAAAATATTAGACCACAGACAGTGAAATAAGAAGATATTTTTTACTTTATTTCTGTAAAGTGGTATTTGGTGAAAAAACTATATGAGACTGAAATGTAGAGTTTGAGAAGTCAGAAGTTGGCACAGCAAAATTTGGTCAGATAGTTTTTACATTTTTGGGCTAACCAAAATGTGTAAACAGCTACTGGTTCCTTTAGCAAATTCCTGACTAATTGTTATTTTTCCTTGATTAAATTGTCCTTTATAAGGACATCTGTTCTGTTCATTGCCAAGGTGTAAGATACAATCATTTCTTAGAATTTGTAAAGTACTTTGGACAACACAGTAATAACTATATTCCAATGATGAATCCTATAAAGGAGACATTGTATTTCCCCCACCCAGCTTAGCGCATCTCGCTGTCAGAATATTTTTCCTAACACTGTGACTCTCCCTCTCTCCTGCTGAAGTATTTCCTATAATTCATCCCTTTTGCCAGCCCAGACCCCTCCAGCTTCTGCACCTCGCTGGCACAACTGCATTGCTCCCTAATGCCAAGTGAGAGCCTCCTCTGCTCTGAGGACCAAGGTTTTGATGGTGGCTGAGTACTGTCGTCAAGGAGTCAAAGAAAATTACCCCTTGAGTAACAATCTGAACTACCCCACCCTGAATTCAGGACAGTCTAAATGCTAATTCAAGGACATGCATCACATGGGGATAATCACAGGAATTCTTCTCCCAGGGAGGAAAACTTTTCTAGAACTTTTCAGCGTCTAGAAGTATATAAGACTGCTCTTCTGAGCTGCCTTGCACATGGGGCAAATTGCTGTCTGTAGAGGTAAAAAAAAATCAGTTTTCATAGCCTGGGGAAAAAGTTTTCATAGCCTGGGGATGACAACTCAAATCTAGACAGCAAGATCTAAGGGGGTCTTTCAATATAACAGAGATATGTTTTGTAAAGGTTGGAAAAAAAGAGACTTGATTTGTAGAAATTAAATCTGGAAGAGAAACTGTGAAGAGCAGGTATGGTGCTAATAATCTCCAGCACTGTGCCACAGAAAAGTAATTCTGTACAAATGTGGAGAAACAATGGCTCAAAGAAGTTACATTTTTGCTGTCCTGGGCTTATGACCAGATATCTGGACGCTGATGTGAGTGTATAGTTTGAAATGAAAGACTGGACAGAAGGCAGCAACCAAAGATAAAGAGATAAATGCTAGGGAGCCATCAGCTTTGTGACAGTTGCTGAGAGTGAATTGAATCATAGAGGAGTAAAACCCAGCAGGAGATGGGGAAGCATTGACAGAAAATGGGAAGGCAGAGAGAATACTGAAGAAATTATTGGCACACTGGAAAACAAAACAACCAAGCGTCAAGTTGTGGAAACCCATGGTGGGGAAAGGGAGAGTTGTGCGAGATGGGATGATTTGCTCTCATCTTCTAAGGGTTCCACATTCCCATGAATGCTTATAGCTTTGCATAAATTCACACGCAAAACATAAGGAGCAGATTAAGCTGAACTGGAAGGGAACCACAATGTGGGGAGGTTATAATTAAAGGCAGTTGCTGGGCAGCTAAAGGCAATGGGAGACTGATTATAAATAGACAGAGATAGGTTTGCTGAAGTGGCTAATGTGACAATGATCCTGAGGGAATGGACAGCAGCTGCAGGCAAGTCCAGGACAGGGAAGGTACTGTTCCTCTTGCCCCACTCATCACAGGCACTAGCCCCATTCCACTTGTGAATCTTGAAACAGGAAGGCGAGAGGGAAAAAGCCCTAAACTCTGGGCCTCTGAAGACAAAATAATCTGTGGCTGTGTACATTGTTTGTGATATTGAATGACATCCTGGCTCACACTCCTTAGCAGCTTTACCAGTATAACCATCAGGGCTTTGGCCATTATAGGGTAAAGCTAGCATCACCCTGGGTAGCATCAGAAGAGAGTGCTACCAGGAGGACCACCACTATTATTACTAGCTGCAATAAAAAAAGCGCTTCTTAAAATGTTTTTTCTACCTAATTGTCAAAACTGAATAATATTATCAGCTTTTTTATCCTTTGAGTATTTTTCTAATAAGAAAGCACAGAGATGCACTGCAAATAAAAGCAGAAGATTCGAGGATGCAAAGCAATCATGCAAAATGACTTTCATATCAGTTTGATAAGCAGCTGAAATTTAATAACTACATCTCTCCTATGGTGCTGGATGAAAGTTTAATACTTTATGCTTTTGCTTCTTTCTTCTACACGATGCTTATTCAGAATCATAACTTTTCCTTTTATAGTCACAGCAATGCTAAGGTGCGGTGGATTAATCGAAGCCTTACGAGACTCCAGTACAGTCCAGACTATAGTGACTTATAATCAGACCCTAGGAGAAGACTGTCAGGGGTCATAAGGGAAATGAGCAGAGATCCAAATGTAAAAGTAATATTTACTGAGGATAATGCACACAGATCTTACTGTCCCAGTAGGCAAGATGGACGGCCAGTCTTTTACAAGCCGGTTCCAAGAGATGCTGGATGCAGGAGCAGCAAAAGAAAGAGGAAGGTAAAAATGCCTCTCAGAGTTTGGCCCACAGATTTAGGCTTAAAATGTGATTCAATACTACAGGAATGTGAGACAAGGCAAATTAAGACACTAAATCAATAAAATTCAACCACCAAAGAATAATTACAACACTGGAAAACAAGCAAGCAAATAAACAAACAAAAAAAACAAAACAAAACAAAAAAACAAACAAAAAAAAAACAACCAAAAACAAAACAACAAAACCAACCACAACTCCCCCCCGCCCAAAAAACAGCACCCATTCGTTGTCATTTGCAAACCCGCGCTGGTAGCATTCAGTGCAGAAGCTTTTCCACCGGTAGAGACACAGCCCCCAGCCCGGCGTCAACTGCCCTAACTTGGAAACCAGCTTGGGGCTAAAACAGCTATACCGGGGACCTCTGAGCCCTGCCCGATAGGTTTTTCCGATGTAAGCTTGTGATGTGAAGGGTCACACGGACAGAGGGTGATGGCCAGGCGGGTGTGGGTCAGGAGGAGTCAGGGAACCAGGAGTGGTGAGGGGACGTGGGCAGGGGCAGGTGAACAGGCACGGGGGCTGGCAGGGGCAGAGGACGGGGCAGAGGACTGGAGGAGGGGGCAGAGTGAGAGCGGGGAGCAAGCTGGGTACTGTCTGATAGGGTCAAGGGCTTGGGAAGGAGGCAGACGGGCTGCGGCAGGGGGAGGAGCAGAGGCAGGAGATGGGGCAGGAGCAGGGGCAGGGACAAGGGCAGGGACAAGGGCAGGGGGAGG
>WAAG01086963.1:0-20206 GCA_013390105.1 Tichodroma muraria | reverse complement strand
GCTGGGTTGGACAAGGCTTGGAGTTTGGATTTGGTCTAGTGGGACGTGTCCCTTCCCATGGCAGGCAGTGAAACCAGATGAGCTTTCAAGGTGCCTTCCATGTCCAACTTTCTATGGTTCTAAAATTGTCTTAATGCATGTCCCAGCACTTCTTGAGGATGGCAGAGAGTGGTCGAACCAAACTGACTTTCCCTTGTAGAACCTGGCCAGTGCCTGGTCACCTTTCAGTGGAGATTTGTGGCCTAGCAGCAAAGGGACTTTACAGGAGAACACTGGGACCCATGTTGTGGCTGTCCTGTGTTTGCAACGGCAGGGATTGCCATTATTACTTGCTCTGTTTTTTATAATTTTTATACTTCTGCTGTCTTTCAGCCTTGCTAGGTCAAAAGAGGAATGAGTCATCTGTCCTGCAGCAGGCAGGCAGTGCCTGTTCCTCATTAAACCCTTCCACGTCTGGATGTGAAATGCCATGGCAGCCTGCTGGTAGCAGAACAGTGGGATTAGACCTGACAAAACTGCAGTGAGAGGCATGGAATCTTCCTGTCTCTTCAGGTGCTAGGCCCCATACTGCTTCTTTCAGTGAGAATGCCCTTCAAGGATGCAAATATGGTTTTAGCTCAAACCTTCATACAAATGGCTATTGTTTAAGATGCCCAGGAATTGTCAGTTATACTTCTAATGAATAGTAAATGCAGACCCTTGGTTAAGCAAAGAAATGTCTCTGTATTGTAACAGATTTTGCAGACAAGGGCAACATGCAGTCCAGCCGAGAAAGACAGGAGCAGAGATGGTGGGTACACAGGAGCTGGTACAAAGAGATCAAGTGACAGCTCCTTTGCCAGGATTCCTGCAGTGGGCCACGATGGCTATGGGCAGGAACATCTGGAAATAATGGCACAGACAGCTGGTAAAGACTTAATGGCTTCTGTCTCAAGATTTCATGACCTATTTTCATTCTCAGAAAAACCCCAAAAACTTGAAATTCCCTAGGGACAAAATTCCTTATGTGTACATGCACTTTCTTGAAGCATCTAGGAAGCATATTTTTATGGCAGTGTTTCCAAAGCAGTGGAGCTACTGATCATACCTGAGCAGTAAACTGACAAGCATGCTCCAACTGCCACTCAGCTGAATGGACTTCATTCTGCCTAAAAATTTGTAGTAACTCTCACTCATTCACCCTTCAAAGGCCCTGCTGAACAAGAGGCTTTGTCCCACCTGAAACTGGATCCCATGCCCTTGCTTCAAATGGAGCAGTAAGCATTGAAAATGTAGCTAAAACTGCAGGGCCTATGTTTGTTACCGTACAAATGAAAAGCTGACCCATTCACAGCAAAACAGGGAGAATTTGGCAGGCTGCAGCAACCTCCAATACAAGTAAAGGCTAGGAATTAGCAATGGGATGTGTTTTGCATCCAAAAGAATAGGAAAGAATCCCACAGAGAACTTCTAAAAGGTATGAATGCATGCATCATGCTGCGCAATCTCATCTGTATGTGCAAAAAGACATGGTGGTGTGTCGTGGTTTCAGTCTGAAACCAGGCAGAAAATACTAATTTGGGTTGCCAATTTAAAATTCTGCAATCAAGAGCAAAGCAGGTTTAAACTTGAAAAGAATTTATTTTATTAACTAACATAAAAAGAGGAAAAAAAACCAACAAGAATTGGAATGAAACTTTCAAAAACATACTTCTCCTCCCCCACACCAACTACCCACCCCTCAGACACATGAAAAGATAAAAAAAAGAAATCTGGAATACTCAGTTAGTACTACTTTCAGAAACAATCATTTCTCAATTTACTAAAGAAGAAGCAGAGTCTTTTCTTGAATGCCATAGAAGTTTTTTACAAGATACCAATTCTCTTGCTTTCACTCTTCACCAACAACCCGCCCGGNTTACAGGAGTAGCTAGTCTCTTCTCTATGGCCTTACAAAAAAAAAATCCAGCTTAAGCCACTCATTCAATCTTCTTTCCAACTTAAAGTTCTTCTCTCATTTCCCTGACTTAGGTCTCATGCTGTGTCTCTCTGTATTTTCTTCAGTTTCTTTCTTCTTTCACTCGGGCAGGATTCATATTTTGAAAGTTCCATTACTGTGCCAAAAAGTTTCTCTATTGAAGAAACTAGCTGATAGAAGGCTGATGAGAAGAAGGCTGATGTCCTTTCCTCCCCCAACCTAGGAGTTGCCGGGGCCCAGTCCGATCCTCCCTGGCCCGAGGCCGCATGGCTCAGCGGAGCTGGGCCTGGTTTGGCCTGGCTGCTCCCAGGGCCCTGTGGGAGGGCCCTCTGCCCTTCTCACCGGCCTGGACCCGGCTAGGGCTGCAGCCGAGACAAAGCCCGGCCCGGCCCGGCCCGGCCCAAGAGAGCCCACGGGGCCCGCGTGCTACTTCTTTTCCCACCGGAAACCAGAAGAAGGAATTTTCTCGGGTTCACATTTAAAATGTGTATTCACAAAGGCGTACCCACGTCTTTCATTGGCTTAATCAAGTGTCAATATTACACATTGGCCAATCAGGCTAAACCACCACATGGTGCTAAAAAGTGCAAGAGCCCTGTGGAAGGAAGGACTGGTTCCTGGCTAGCTCCCCTAATTTATATGCTGGACATGACATTCTATCATGTAGAATATCCCTTTGAGCAGTTTGGGACAGCTGTCCTTGCCATGCTTTCTCCCAGCTGCTTTCTGACCTCCTCTCTCTGTTGGGAAACTGAACAATTTGTTTGTGGACAACAAAGAAGTCCCTGATTTAAGATAAGTACTACTTAGCATCAACCAAACTTCCATGTGTTATCAACCTTATTCTTATAGTGAATCCAAAACACAACATTGCACCAGCTACTGGGAAGAAAATTATTTCAGCCAAAACCAGATCCCTGGATGGGACACCCCATCCCAGACAGCAGGTAACACATCTAGATCAGACTAAGGGTGATGCTCCAGTCATCCCTTCCATCCTATATTCCTATTAAGCCTCTGCCACCTCACAGCACCAGGAAAGTCACACCTGATAGAAGACCACTTAATTCTGACTCGTAACTCTATTAACCCTCTTGTAAACACTCTCTTATAACACTTTAAATTGTCCATTATGGCAGCAATGCTTAATTAAGGTGAAACTGACAAATGGAGTAATCATGATTAATGTTATTATAATGAATACATCTGCAGTTTGATATAATGCATAGATTGACTTCCCACGAAATGCTCATATAGAGAGGTTGCCTTTTATATTCATAGGGATAGAATAATTTCTCTGAAGGAATCTCTTAATAATTTAGAATGAATTAATGTCTCCTTTTCACACTGTGCTGCCCAGAACAGCAATTTATCTAAATCCTATATATGAAATGGGGACTCTTGTCTAAGAACACCCAATAATGGAGAAATCTTTTGAAAAAATATATTTACTGTAGATCATTAAGGCTCAGTCTACTAAGTGCCCTTTAAATTAAATAAAGTTAAATAAACTCTTCTCTAATATACCACTGTAACTTTTTCATTAACAAACATATTAAGGTCTTTTTAATCTATATACAGCTGATTTAAGCATATGATAAGTAACATGTTCCATTACCAGAGGAAAACGTAATTCAGAGGGTCTATATGGTAAGAAAGGGGAGGAGTCTGGCATACCAGCCTCACATATCTGGATGTCTGTATGCCAATCCTGCAGGAACTCATTGTAAGTTTATCTATACAGCCTGCTTCTGGGGTTAGCCAGAAATGTAGGAGAATCATAGGTCCTAGAAACATTCTTAGTTGGAAGGAACCCCAAGTTTCATCTTTTCATCAGTTTTTTTCTTTTTTCCAGCTCCTGGAAGTCCTTGCAGAACTCAGATCTCCAGACCCAGCTTGGACATTGTCTCTCCCTCACACATAATCTCTGCTGGCTGGTTTTGCTGGATTTCTCCCTCAGCACCTATTTAGTTGTGAGTAGGTGCCAATGTGTGGATGATTTTTCAATATATTGTCACCTTTTCATATAATCAATAAAAATTTAAATGAGAAGACCTTTGCTGATTCTTTAAATTCTATTATACCTAGGAACATAATCTGTAAAAATTAAGCATTTTAGGACACAACCACAACACAATATCAAGGTACTTTCTAATTTTTTTCTTGTTGTGATTTGTGTGGTTTTAGAAATTATGACTACAATTTTCTGTTTCATGCCATGCATTTCACGAATTAGCATGCATGCTGCCCCAGTTGTACTTCCCTCCTTGCTATGTCGCAGACAGTTGTACCTGGTTCATATTATTTTCATATTCGTGGCATGCCTGTGCCATGCCTTTTCCTTCTCAGCACTATGTACCACCACATTCTGCCTCTCTTGTAGTCTGAATCTAAATGGAAAGCTTTTCTGCTACATCTCCTACAGATAACTCTGCCAGGACAAGCTTGCCTGGAGCTTGCCCCTGACATGTGGAAACTTGTATTTGTACCACATTTAAGGGGCTGTCCTCTCTCCTTTACAACCTGCAAACTGCCGTCAGCTCGCAGTGCTCTCTGCCTGTTCCTTCTCAGCTGGAAGTAACACCATGCATATTAGAGCCTTGCAAGGACCAAAGATCTGGACAGGCCTCTCGCATAAACCTTACAGTCCCAGCTAATAATTCTCTACCGTGTTCATTTTTTGCACAATCATAAAAGGAAGGCTCAAAACTATCACATGCATATTGTTTACTAATCCATAACTAATGTGATCAATATGAAACTCTGACTCTGTACATCCACATACCATTACTGGAAGAGAAATGTGTGTGCAGCAAAAGAAAAAAAAATGTAAATGTAACATTCAACTCCGCTGTAACAACTAAACTACCTTTTAATTATTTTCCCTTCTCTTATATTTTATGCTTGGCTGAGTCTGCTTATGGTCCCTGGAAATGCCAGCTCATCAGTTTTTGTTGTTAATCAAGAAGAATAATGGTGTAAGTTATAAAGACATGAGATGATTCTTTGCTGAATAGGATAACAACTTTCAGAAAACACAAACTAGTTTTTTAGAAGTGTTTTGATTTGGAAATTATAAGACTGCTATCTGAATAAACAAGGAACCAAAAATGTGCTGAGAATCCAGAATGGAGGAAGGGTTTCTCCTGTGTTCCTGATGCAGCAGTTGCTGTTTTAGAAGTAGGGTTCTCCCAGGGCATTAGTGGCTCAGGGGACCATGACTACTCTGCTAAGGATCGGAAAACACACTGCAGCTAGGGAAAACGGTGGAAAAATGTTCCACATACCCTTGATCCCATGATAAATACTGCAGCAAGGACTGCAAAAGTGGCATTGACACTCCTCAGGAGGTTTCATTGTTCCTCAGATGTGGGGCAGGAAGAGGGAGCACATAACAAGTCCAGCTGACTTGAAATATTACTTCCTGTCTCGTCCTCCAGTTTGTGGCCCACAAACCACTCAGTCCACCCAGTGACCCTGCTTGGGCAAGCCCACCACAGGGCTGCCTGCGTGGTGTGCTTCACTCTCTCTGCAAGACAGAGTTTGGGTGTCGGGACCGCTACTACACTGGTGACCAGCTGCTGAGGCATAGGAAAGGGATATCTTTTCAGGGATAAATGCATAGAAGCATTCAACTTCCTGTGAAAACGAGCACTGTAGCTACCTTGCAGCCCTCTGGCTGCTTCCTGCAGCCTTGCAGTGACTCATGGCTGCCCTCATTTGAAGGGCAGGTGGGCTGCCCCTATTTAGTGGGACAAGAGGCTTATTTGGTCACTTAGCAGAACGAAAGTCAAGGATGGTAATAAATAAACCCTGACACTGGCAGCACTGTGCACTTTGCTTGACATCTATCCTCTCCTTCAGGGTCCATCCCTGTGAGCTGCTCACCCTCATCTTGCCAGGATCATTCCATCTGGCAGGAAAGCATTGACATGTGTGCAGTTTTTTCTTGTCTAGGTGGGGCAAAGAAGGGCCCCAAAGAGAAGAAAGCTGGGAGTGGTGTGAAGCTGGGAGAGAGGCTGGTGATGGAGAGGAGAGGAGGAAAGGCCCTATTGTGCCAGGAGCTGGACTGTGTTTCTGCCAAAGAGGGGCGAGACCAAGGTGGGACATGGGCGAGGTCTGACCGCTGAAACAACTCCTTATAGTGCTGATCTGTCATTAAAGATCTTCCATTAAAGCCATGGGTTCAGTGTGCAACACTGATCACACCATCTATTTGCAATACACTTTGTCCAGGAAATTAAATACAAAAATCAGTGGCTTATAGCAAGACAGCATTTGATAAGGAACAGCTAAGAGAAAACTCTGGAGGACCTTTGGGCAGGATAACCTCTCCTACAAAACAGAACAAAGCCATTTCTAATAAGCATAAGTAATATTCAAGCAAGCCTACAAGTTGCTGAATAAGTGGAGTGGGATAGTCTACCTCACTTTAAATATCAGGTCTGATTTCAGTTTCATTATTAGCACTAATTTATTTCAACCAAGAAGCTTTGAAGTAAGAGATGGCTACATTTTTTAAGCACAGCTAGGAAGTACCACTGTCATGAAATCCTTTTGTTGTATATGTACTGACTTCTGAAGTGGATTTAAATGGATGAACTCTGTTGCAGCCTGCCCAGCAATGCATGAAGAAAAGAATTGGAGGTGTAGAAAATGTCAAATACCTTTCTCATATGCATATTAGACTATTAGTAAAGATAAAATTGTCTTTGTGTTTTCAGTTTATGTCTCTTTTGTAATAGTAAGAAACAGTGTTGATTATGATTTGCTGTTTTCACTGCTTTGTGTGATTATTTGGAACAGGTCAAGAATCACACCCAGAACAGGCACTAGGTGGAGAGGAATAAGGGGCAAACGAATAAGAAAAGCTTCTGCTTTTTGAAGCTAGGGAATTGTTTCTTTGGGGATCTCCTCACTTCTCTGTGGGTGGCCCAACATGTAGGACACAGTGGCCAGACCGAGGAGAGGACAATGCAAGTTGATAGGAGTACCCAAAGCCAAGGTGATGTTCCTAGGGACAAGTAGTATTCCTGGGGCTGGTTTATATCCTGATCCTGATAGTATTTGTGCACTTTGGGAACAGTGTTGAACAAAATCATTAAATATGGCAGAGTTTATTGCAGTTTATTCTATTCATCTCTAACTTGTAATTAAGGTATTCTGAAGTGTCAGATGAATGGGAACCAGGATGCCAAAACAAGATCTTCTGCAGACCTCCTCTGAGAGGTCAGATTTCTGTAAATTTGAGTATTTGGAATGATTTGTGGAGTAAAGTTTCATTAAGGCAAACTATAACTTCAATCACAAACCCTATGCACTCTTTGAATCCAGAACAGAAGCCCAGAATTGCCAAAATCTGAAGATGCAGCTGAGCGCATCAAACACAGACTAAACCGATCCTTGAAAAAGCGTGCAAACCCTGTCATCTGGCTTTGCTCTTGACATAATCTAAGTACCAGGGGATAGGAGGAACAGTGGGCTAGTCCATGCTGCCCATTCAAGACCCACTTCTACCAGCCCACGGGAGCACAGGGGAAGAGAAGCAGTTGGGAACCCAAATTAGGAACTCATTGGAAAGAACATCCCATATAGGGCCCTTGCAAGTTTGTCCCAGGGAGGGCTCAGGGAAGCAAGGGCAACTACCAAACAGACAAAATCTGTGCTCTGCTGCTGGTGGGATATATATTCTTGAAGGGATGTAAATATATTCCCATTAATGGACTCTCCTACTCAGCAAGTGAAGAACTGGTGTTCTCTGTGTTCATCTGTGCGATCTATGAGTCTGTGTTGATTTGTATGTCTGGCTGTCTTCACATGTGTGAACATACATGTGTGCCTGTGCACACAACTCCTTGAAGCACATGCTCAAGCTGCTGCTGGCTGGACCTCACCGGGGCTGGTGGATCCATCACTTAATGCCACTATTCTTCACCACCTGCCAGATGTGAGACATATCCCATTTTCACTGAAACAGTGCTTAATTCTCCCAATGTGTTATCCTTTCCACAGGAAAAATTGTCTCAAATCAACAGATGTGCAAAATTTGCATCTGCACTGTTTCTCCTGCCTGATGTAAAAGTCACATCATGGGCATTTTATCTATCACTGACAGGAAACTGGACCTCACATTCAAACATGAGTAGCCCTTTGGGAGAAAAGTAGCAGTTTTTCCTGGGGGTGTACTTCATTCTCCACAGATTCTGTGCCCTTTCTCCAGAGCTGCTAACAGCTGAGAAATACTTTTCAATCAGAACTGGAGAAATGAGGGTCACCTGCCACTCTCCTGCACCTCTGAGGAGAATGGCATGAGGTCACAGAGCATCCTCCTGCCAAAGCATCTCCTGCCTGCAATGCACTGCTGTGTTTTCCCTAAATACAGGATTCAAAGCATTCAATCTTAAAATATTCATCTGTCCCTCTGTTTCTCAGATCCTGGATTTCTGTCCCCCACATGGTGATTTTCAGAATTCTGTTAGAAAGTTAGTCCTAAGAAATTCCAGAATGATGTCTGTATTAGAGGTATTAAATACACTTATGTACTTATACACTTATTATACTTACGTATAGAACTGCATCTCTACTGTGAGGCAAGAAGAGGAAGATCCTAGGACTTGGCCAAGTCCATAAGGAACACCATCTACAGAATGAAGAGTTCAGATCACACTTTCCAGGTCCTATATTAACATTAATTAATACACCCTCTTGTGCCACATGGCGCTGGGCAGCTGTCTGTTGTACAGAAACAAACAATTAAGATATTAAACTTATTCACTTGTTTTGACTTTAACTTACTAAGTAAGCTAAATTAATTGTCAAGTTAAAACAACAAATGCAAAATGGATGACTGTAGCTATGTAAAGGTAGCAGTGCCCAATTTTTTGACCTGTCTAGTCTGCAGGAAAGTGGGAGTAAAGAAGTATTTTTGAAAAACTTACATTGTTCCAATGAACTTTACTCTTTTGGACATGCATGTCTTGAAAAAGAAGGGAGGCTGGGGCAGAAAAAGTATCTGACACATTCAAATTCACACTCCTCAAAGGACTGGTAAAAAGGGTCATCAATTCACTCAGTTAATCTTTGGTTTAACCAGAGAAACCTAACATCCCACTAGACAGCCAGCAGTTGCTGCTCATGGAAACTTCCCCCACTGGATAAAATGAACAGCTTATTTTCAGACCATCAAATCCATTTAACAAGGAGGTGAAATATGCAATTAGTATCATAGAAATGAGCTTCAGTTCATGATACAACTTAATTAGCTATGTAATTTTATTTATGTTTCATTTGTAAAATACAATCTTGTAATTACTGCCTGAATGATGAGTGAAGTTGGTTTTGGGGTTATTATAGCCTTGAGTCATAAAGAAAAGAGAAATGTTTGGCAGATGGGAAGTTTCCTGAGGTTAAATGAGGTTTCAGCACACACATGCTCCACCACTACTTGAAGGGCTCTGGATTACATGTTGGCTTTTAGGTCTAATATCTAATAAACAAACAGAAAATCACAAGTCCAAATAGCTCTTCTGGTGGGATCTGTTTATGTAGTATAATTTCTGCTAGGAGTTATTGGCTTTTCATCTCAGGTGAAAGGGAACAACAGACACCAGGTTTTATTTGTCCTGCACCAATCCTGCTTATTTAGGGTCAGGATTATTACTTTTTTTCCTAATATCCAAACTAAACCTATCTTGGCACAATTTAAGGTCATTCCCTCTTGACCTGTCACTTGGTATCTAGGAGCAAAGTTCAACTTCTGCCTCCCTACTACTACTTTCATGTAGTTGTAGAAGCTGCAGAGGATCAAGGGGGTGCAAGTTTGAGGAAGCATTGGTACATGACAGGCTAAAAAACTTCCCCAGTATTGTTCACTGTTCACAGAGAATTGATGTGTTGCAATTCAAAAGAAAGAAGTCATCCAAAGAAGCCAACATGTTACCTTGGGGCTTACTCCCTGGCTTTGCAAGGTATGTGTCATGCTTTTGATTTTATTCAAAGAGGCATTTCATTAGGGTGTAGAAAATATTTTCATTTAGAAAAGATGTCTTGCAAAATTAATGAGCATGTAAAGCCTTCTAAAACTACTCATGGGTTACTTAGTAGCTGATTAATAATTAAATGATAGCTTGTAATTAATTACAATACAGACAACAATCTCTAGTTCTCCTGTAAAGCAGAAGAGCCAGACTGGACAAAGGAAGTGTGTGCAAAACCAGCAACAAATCTTGATGCTCCTGATCGTGTCATCTGTTCTCCACTTGGTATGTGATTGCCTCTCTCCTGAAGAGTGAGTGCCTCCTGGAAATGGAGCAGAAAAAAGCTGGAGATAGGAGCTTTGAAAGCTTCAGCTTTGACAGGTGGGTGGTGGGAAAATAACTCCCATCCTGAGGTATCAGTTCGATACACATGTGCAAAGCTGACATTTCATCAGGATGCATTTGCTGTCAGAAGGCATGCCTGGGGTTCATCAGAGCCCAGGAACTTGGTGATTCCTAATAGATGGTACCCGAGAACAATCCTCTCTTGAACCTTCTGCAGAAGAAGAGACTACCATGTTGTTGGGGGTTGAGTTTCTTTCTTACAGAATTTTCTCCCATACATTGCTAGGGAACTAATTACGGGTAGTTATGGGTACTCAGGAAAGACAAAGGAAATGGCCAAAAAAAACAGGGGAGAGGGTGTCGTCCGTTGGGGGGACTTTACTTCTCGCTGGGAGAGCTGCTCTCTTGGAGGGAATAGCGAGGCTGTTAGTTTTCTTTCACTGTGGAGAGATTTCACCGGCACCACTGGAGCCCAGCTTGGAGTGACCTACCACCATCTGTTCGTGTGTGCCCTGGGAATTCGGAGCTGCTCTCTCCTTGCCCTGCTGGGAGCTGCGCTGCCGCGGTGCCCGCGCCCGCTGTTCCTTCGCTCCTGCTCTGCATTTCCCCACGCCGTGTCCCGCACCCCCTTGCTGCTGCCGGGACCTTCCCACAGCTCCAGCAATCCCCGCCGAGCTCCTGACACATCTCGTGCTGCAACACCCTGGGCTCTCTGCTCACCCCGGCTGCCCGTGACGGTGACTGCACCAAAGGGGAAAGTGCCTGTGGTGAAAGACACACTACGCCGTTGATTCTCTTTTGTTGTTAACACCATAATTATTGTTGTTATTATGTTTATCTTGTTATATGCAGTAGTAAAGAACTGTTATTCCTATCCCCTTACACCCTTGCCTGAGAGTCCTTCAATTTCTGGATTGTAACAATTCGGAGGGGAGAGGGTTTGCATTCTCCATTCCCAGAGGGGCTCCTGTTTTCCCTGAGAGATACCTGTCTTCCAAACTAAGACACATGTGAACAGCGGCATTGGCATACTGGAACTTCCAATTCACCTCATTACAAAGTCACAGGCATTCTGGTGGAGGTGGTGTCCAAAAAAATCTGGCTACTGAACAACTTTGTCAAGTTCATATTGTGATTGAAATGCTGCAGGAAATTGGAGATTGGTGAGTCCTACCTCCTCACTAGGACTTTTTCAGCACAGCCTGGGAGGATGGTTTCCTAGTGGTGACACAGGTCAGAAACCACATGTTTGGTTTCTGACCTGTGTCACCACTAGGTCACAGGTCACACACATTGGATGTGTTCTCTTATAGCTTCAGCATTCTTGCATTGGGTGCTGTGGCTTTAGAGAAGTTATTCTTTTTGATGCATTCAGTAACAAATGGATGAAGATGCGTGGGGTAGCCTGGGAGCTATCCAGGGAGCAGAGAAACACTAGCTGCACTGCTGGGGAAAAAGCTCTCTAGATGAAGGGATGAACAAGCTGGAGGACCTTAAACCAACATATGCTCTCTGAAGGTCAGAGCCCTGAGGGCTGCCTAGGGTTTACCCATCCTAGAAGGGCCAGAGCCTACAGATGGCTGGGGACTCTGAGCTCCAGCTCAACCAGGAAGCCCAGGGATGTCCTGTCTTTTGTAGTACTCTGAATTTCCAAGCTCAGATAGAGAGAAAGGCACCCAGTAATCACTCCAATTACCTGGTCCCCTGCTTCCCCCCCTAGCTCCACCATTTCTCTCCTGGCTTTTCCCCCTGGAACAGTTTCCCCTCGCACTGACTCTGGATCTGTTGCAGTATACCCTGCATTACAGGAAGATGTGGTCTCCTGCTGCATTCCCAAAAACCTAGAGAAGTGGAATAGGACAGAGAAGAGGAGAAATCCTAAAGGAGTTTTGCAAAGCAAATCCAGGGGCAAAAGACTGATATCTGTCCCAGGTCAAGCCAGGACCTTCTTTGTCCTGGATTTACTGGTGGAGGAACAGGACAGTGGCTGGTTGGCTGGTTACTACACTTCAGCTTGTTGATGATGAAAAAAAATTGTCTGTCTCTGGGCTTGACATGGACCTGTGAGCTATTTTCATTAAGGGAAGACACCAGCTGCTAAGGCCCCCAGGAGAGTCTCCGGGTTGCAGAGGAGAGAGGGATAAATGAATTGTGTCACTTTGCAGTGACTTGGAAAGGGATAACAACATATCACAAGCAACACCTTGGAGATCTTACTGTGCAAAAAGGGAAAGAGTGAGAGACGAGCAAACCATGGTGATGCCAGTGATCACATCCAAAACCAGAGCTGCCAGCATGTTCCTTGCAAGAAGTTCACCACCATAATTGCAATTCCAGAGACAAACAGCACACCCACCTCTAACTCCAGTGAATTTAGGCAACTCCCATTTAGGAAGGTTTGACTGTTTTCTTATTACATTTATCAGTGTCTTCAAATGAATTAAAATATAGAAAATTATCTGAAGAACTTCCTGGTTTCTAATGATCTATTGTGTATCAGTGCAGACCAGAGTGATGAATAACCAGAATTCCCCGAGAGCAGAATTTGTGAACCCCATTTAGCTCTATCAGGGAGCAGGAAGGAATTCCCAATACCATAGTGGTAATGTCTGCAGATGTCACAGGTTAGTGGAGTGTCTGATTTGGTAGATCACTCAAATCTGCAAAGTATGCTGTTTTTACTTGACAAATAAATCTTTCACATGATGAAATGCAAGGTTAGGCAGGTAAGTGTATGAAATGTTCTCAGATTTGTAGGAAGGAGTGAAGTTGTTGTGTCACCATCCCTCGAGGCATTTAAAAGCCATGTAGATTTGATGCCTGGAGACATGGGTTAGGGGTGTGCTTGGCAGTGTTTGGGGAAATCTGTTCTGAGTACCACAGCAAAGTGAAGTCCTTCAGAGTCAGGAAATACATAGGCACACTGGACATGGCTTTTTGTAAGTCTCCTAGAATAACTCACAGCCTGGAAACCTTACTTGATTTGAGAAACTTGATTTGAAGGAAGAGCAGCCCCTTTGGTTTTTCCAAAGGTCAGTTTGAAAATAACTTTACCTATCTGGTCTGAAAAGCATGAGCTTTGATCACAAGGCTGCAATCTGGCAGAGAAGGGCTCCTGCATTGAGCAGAGATACAACAGGAATCAAGAATTGTGTTGGGCAAACACAGGGTATCTTGAACACATTTAAGTTGGGGAGATAACTGAACACTGGATCCTTTGCAATAAAGTGAGTTTTTCCCTATTGACTCCTCTAGGTGTAGCTTCAAAAGTTAAATTTGGTGCTGGCCTTGGACTCGCTGAGAAAGTCTGATGGTATAAAGCTCTTTCATTCTGGGAGACAGGGCAGGTGCTCTGCCTCTTTCTGCCCTCACCATATCAGGCATTGAACATACACATATGCATACGAACTATGTATTGCACAAGAGTGCAATAAAACCTCTGAAGGTTTGGGGGTGGAGGTCCTGCAGCATCACCTTTACTCCTTGGTTAGAAGTGGCAAAACCACTTTTCTCTAAACAGTGGAGACAGTCATTCTATTTTGACTTCTACAGTGCAAAACCAATGTGGTAGTCAGAAGCCTTGGAAACAGAAGCTGGAAAGCTGAATAAATGTGCCATGTTGCTCTGCTGCAACACCTTAGGTGGATTCCACCATGTGGAACAGACCTGTCCTGAGAAGATTCAGGTTTGGAGTGCATAGGTGTATCTGGCCGGCAAAGACTGACCTCCAGCAGTTCCTATGGAGGAGGCAGTGTGTGCACAGACCTTGGCCCCTGGACACCTGTATAATTGCTTTTAGCCTCTTCTTTGGGTCAATAAATTCCTACCAATTATTCTCTAAAAAGGGGAGTACACAGGTGACAAACTGCTTACAGTAGAAATAATGTGAATATTAAGTTAATCAAAGCATTCACATTGGAAGGGATTAAAAGAGGGAAGGGAGAAAAAAAAGCCAGCTCGTAACAAGCAATCCATGTCACTTTTTTCCCTCCTGTGTACTCTTGCTCTGTCCCATTTGTCTAGCAGTAATCTACATTTCAAATTATTACATGGGAAGCTGAAGTGGTAGTGACAGGGATAAACGAAGCTTGTTAAACTAATAGCTGCACTAATGCCCAAATATGTGAACTTCCAGAGTCAGGCAGCATCCAAGGCTGCCGGAGCTGTCAGCCTTGCTCCCCCTGGGCTCATCCGCCAGCCGCTGCCACATGATGAATGGCCCTGTCGAGTAAATTCATCCGGGGCCCAATTAAATAGGCAGAAATGAACTAGAGCCGTCAACCAGGGAGAGAGAAAAGGAGAGGGAGGAAGGGAGGAAGAAAGAGAGAAGATTTAAAAAAAAAACAAGGGGAGGGAGGAGGGGAGAAATATTCCTCACAAAGTCAAGGAAGCTATGGTGCAGTGAAGTCATTCTGTCAGAAAATGGCCATTTAATGCTTTGCCGAGCCCACGACAGATAAGTCATCTGAGGAAGCTTTAGTGGAGTCCCAGGGCATTTCATTTATTAATTATCAGCTTCAAGCGGGGATTGCAGCCACCTCTGTCTCTTCCCCATCCCTTTTCTCCACTGAACGCTGTCAGACCCATGCCTCCTCCCTGTCAGGTGGGAGGCGGCTGAGCAGTCACCGGCAACTTGGGCACACAGAGGTGGGGACAGAGGAGAGAAGGCACTGCGAGCTCTTCATGTATCCTTCTACTTCACCTTTGACAAAAAATCCAGCTGTGGACTTCACCCACATGGGCTCCAGCCCTCTCTTTTCCCTCTTGGTCCCAAAAACCCCCAACACCACCACAAGGGCTGCTCAGACCCTTCAAAATTGTCTTACTTGCTCACCCATCCCTTCCCCTTTAAGCAAGCCAAGCCCTGAGCAGAAGTCTCCTCAGCTGCATGTGGGCAGGGGCTGGACTCATGGATAAAGCAGCCCTTGCAGGCCATGCTCTCCCTCAGGAAACCAGCTGGGTGGCTTTGGATAAACATTTCATCTGCTGAATGCTGAACCTCCTGTCCCACGTGTCCTTGTTTTATCCCACCAGCCCTGCTCCCACCCACATTTGCCAGCTCAGTGCTGACCCCTGCCTGATGTGGTGCCTGCCTATCACCAGCAGAAGCAAGCAGTGATGGGATAGGTGAAGGAAGGCCATGCAGTGAGGACTGACTGGGTCAGTCCTCAACCAGTTTTCCCTGGTAGATTCCAGCACAGTGGATGACAGCCAGTGAATGTTTCTCACAGTCTTCCCAGAGCCTTTTCCAAAGCCACAGTTTTTCTCCTGCTCTGCATACAGACATGGCCAGCCACATCTCAAGGAAAACTTGGCACTGCTTTTAGTGAAGTAGCCCCTTCCTCCAGCCTCAGTCCCTAAGTTCTTACTAAAACACAAGGCTGGTGAAACCCAAAGGCTGTTATTCAGCACTGTTGCTTCACATCACAGAAGACTTGCCCCACCTCTCTTTCTGGCCACACACTTAGAATAATTTCTAAAAATAAGAGATTAGTTATTTATTGACAGAGTACATGATATGGTGTTTGGCCAAAGCAACTCAATTAAGGCAGGAGCACTTTCACAGCCCAGGAAAGTGATGTTTACCTAGAGAGAAGCTGGGAAAAAAGTTGCAGTTCATGGTGAGATACAGGAAGGACGCACAGCTTGGCAGGGTGAAGAGCAGCTGGCAGCCCAGCTGGGCTGTTCTCTAATCCATACTAACTCCTGGCCCTGATTCTTGATCCATCAAGGCTGCAGGGGTTGTGGCAAAGTAATTATTCAGCTGTGTAGAGATGAACAACTTGGTGAACCTGATACCGGCTCTGCTTCATTCGGTGATTCCCCCTATCTGGGGACAATCCCTATAGCACTGAGACTTGTTCACCTTTGCCAGGTCTCTCTACCCCTGCAGATGCAAGTTTGGGGCATCGTCTATCCATAGATTCATAGAATGGCTTAAATTGTAATGGACCTTAAAGAGCATCTCATTCAAATCCTTGTCTGGAACCAAGCCTAACCTTGTCTGGAACATTTCTGGTGATGTGTCATCAGCAACTTCTCTGTGCCTCACCACTCCTACAGTCAAGAACTTTTCCTAATATGTAATCCTATCCTACTCTCAATCCATTTGGCCTGTTTAAAACCCTTTAGGGATAGGGATTTTAGCACTGCCCTGGGCAGCCTGTACACCTGTAACTAGGGCTGAACAACCCTCCCAGTTGTTCCCAGGAACATATTTTCCCTAATATCCAACCTAAAACTTCTCTGTCACAACTTAAGACCATTTCCTCTTGTCCTGTTCTTGTCCCCCGGGAACAGAGCATGCTCCCCCCTTGGCTTCACCCTCCTGTCAGGGTGTTGTAGAGAGAGAATGTTTCCCCTGAGCCTCATTTTGCCCAGGCTGAGCCACTCCAGCTCCCTCAGCCACTCCTTGTGCTCAAGACCCTTCCCCAGCCCCAGCCCCTTTTCTGGACATGCCCCAGCACCTCAATCTCTTTTCTGAATTGAGGGGCCCAGAACTAGGCAAAGCACTCAAGATGAGACCTTACCAGTGAACCACAGCAGAGGGACAATGACTGCCCTGCCCTGCTGGCCACACTATTCCTTACTTACAGGCCAGGTGCCATTTGCTTTCTTTGCCACTTGAGCACGCCTGGGCTGTCAACAAGTACCCCCAAGTCCACTTACAGCTTTCCAGCCAGTCCTGCTCAGCCTGAAGCTGCCTGAGGTTGTTGTGACTCAAGGGCAGGACCCAGCATTTCTTGCTCAACCTCATCCTATCGAACCAGCCTGTCCAGATCCCTCTGCAGAGCATCCATGCCCTTAAGCTTGCAACACCCAAAACTTTCTCTGCAACAGCTGCTTCAGTGTGTACCTTCCAGTATTGCTCCAAATTAGGGGTCCCATCTGCTTTGCTCTGGTCTCATGATGCAGCACCCTGCACTCATAAGGTCTCATGAGGCAGCTGTGAAACACCACTGGCACATCTTAACTGCTATGAGGTCAACCAGAAATGCTGATCTGCCATCCACATAGGAACCCACCCTCTGCCTCACCTCTGTGTATGGTAGAAGACATATCCCATGGTAATAATATGAAAGTGACAGTATAAAGTTTTGGCATAATGTCAGCATTTGCTTCCAGAACATTGGACGCTCTGCTGGAGCACAACAGAATCACTCACTGTGGCACGCAGTGCCTGGAGGATAGCTAAAGGAATAATTAAAGAGAAGCTCTGTTTGCACTAAAAATGTCAGGTTATTTGGTTCTTTTTTTTTTCACAGGGCAGAGATTTTTCTTACCAAAATCTATTCACTAAAATGCTAATGATAGTCAGTGATTAGAAACTGCTGCTCAAGTTTTGAAAGTCCCCAGTGGGTTTCATAGACACGGCATGTAGCTTGTCAGTTTAGGAAATGCTTTCAACAAATCAAATTTCAGGGTGTGATTTTTTTTTTAATATTTCATTTCCTTAATGCTTCACTGTGCTAAAGACAATAGGGACTTTTGAGTTAAGTGATGAAGACCACATTATTAGTTGCAAAGTCAGTTCTGATAGAAGTCTCTCATGGCAAGGTGTTCTCAGATAGGCATAGAGGAACTGCTAGCAAACGTATGTGATGCTTATCTTAATTAAAAAGAGTAATTGTTTTCTTAAAGTGAATCATGAACTTTTATTTATTAGTGCAGGAGAAGTTGTCTGCCAAGAAGCACAGACTTTAAAGAAGCAGAGGTCTCAGCATCTTCCAACTTTGGTAGGATTCATGAAAACAAATTTGGTTGCAGGCAATACCATATTTATGCCAGCAACTGACATTCAGGGTAGACACGTCCAGGACTGTTCATGGAGCCTTTGTAGGCTTCCAAAGCATCATTGCGACCTCTGCTGCAGTGTTAGAAGAGAATGTATGATGAAGCCCATAACTCTGCAGTTCAGATCCTGGACCCCAGCACACGCTCTTATGTGGTGCCGTGTTACCCCAAGACCAGCATTTCCTCCAGCCTGACACAGGTGCTAAACAGTTTACAGTCCCTCTTCTGCTAAAAAAACCCAGTTTAAACTTCTACCCAAAGTTTCATAGAAAAATTGCATTTAGGTGAGATTATTCCTTGTGTATCTGGGACTTTGGAGCCCAAAGTCCCAGATACACAAGGAATGACTTACTACTAAACTAAATGACTTACTACTTTTTGTATGACTTGCAACTCAACAGCTTCTGTCAAGGAAGCCATGGGCAAAGTGAATGAACATCTTTGTGTTTTATGTCAAGACCCTTGGACAACCAACTGAATAAAGTCGGTTGAGCAATGTCAACAGTTGAATTGAAGAAGCTCTGTGTATCCACACTTGCTCTTCAGAGTTGCTGTCCTATGGAACAGAGCTCTGCCAAGGGCTGTTCTCCAGGTTAGACACTCCATCTTTATAAATCCGGCCTTCATGAGAAAACAACTATGACAGAAATGGTCCCCTTCATTTCTTGCCAAGAAGGGCAGGAAGCACCATGCATATATTTATATCCGATTAGAGAACTAGAGTGCATAGATGAAGAAACTGGCGTGGGAGATGAGTGGTGGTCATCAATGAAGAGTAGGAGAAAACCTCCTGGGTGCACCCATGAGTGCTCCTTTCTGCACAGGGCATGCAGATTAGGACATCTAAACAGAACTCTAAGTGTGGAAATTAAATAATTGAACTATTTTGATGCCTTTTAAGTTTCTCAAGTCTGCTCAAGCTGCTTCACTTCATGAAGCAAGAGAGTGAGTTTAAAAACACAGGAAATAAACCAGTAAATGGTTACTCTGCAGATTAAGGGGAAACAAACCCATCATATTTTGTAAGAAATTAGTTATAGATACATTGCTTATTAAATGTGCCAGACTTTATTAAAGTATGGGTTATTGTAGAAATGAGACAGCAGGAGCTATGTTTAAAAGGTTTTCTTTGCTGTTGTAAATAGTAACAAGGAGCAGCAGAGGAGTTAAGTGATAAGATAGTGTGTCTGGAACTGTATGTGTAGATGAGTAGTACATACATACCTGCACTGGTTAAGCCATCCCATGGGCTGCAGTGCTCCAATGGTCTCCAGGATTAGCTCAGAAAACATCTTTGCCACACAGTCCCAGCCTTCAAGCTGGGATGCCTGCAGGATGGACAAGTCCTTGTTCACCCAGCAGCACCCTGCTCCCCCTGGCTCCCATCCATCTGCATGCTCCTACAGGAGCTATATCCCTCAGGGTAGATGAGTGTTCTCCCAGTGTGAGGCTTTACTACCACGCTGTGAACAGCTTGTCTGATGTCTGCATGGCAGAACAATCCATCATTTTTAGTGTCTTGCCTGACCTTGGGGGTCGGGAAGAAGAGAAGACCCTTCCCATACGGGCACTTCAACTGTATGGTTGATGGCCCTTAAAGAAAAGGAAAACAAATAAAGCAATAGGTTGAAAAACCTTCCCTGCAATTCTCACAATATGAGGGTCCTTATCAGAGGTAAGATGCCCTCTGATATTCATAATCCTCAAGATCAGAGGAAATTTCAGAAATAACAAGGAAGGACTAGTGTGTGACCACAGGTGGAGATGAAGGGAATGTTAGGACTTCCAGGAATGCAAATGAGGTTTTGCCCTCATTTGCATTCCTGGAAGTCCTAACATTCTAACATGATATCTGCCCTCACCACTCTGCAGCAGTACCCTCCTATTTCTGGCACCACCCCTGGAGAAACATGAAAAACTGTGGGATGACCGTGTGTTGCAGGTTAGGATTTTTTTTCTCCTTCCTCTTTATCTCAGGGAATTTTCTACCATTTGTTACCTAAGAGATGATAATGACATTAGTTAAGAGAGATAAAAGATGGAAGGAGGAGATAAAAGAAGCAAAGGAGTAGGAGAGGTACAGCTGGCTGCACTCTTTTAGCTGAGGGGCACTCTTGGGAAGTGCAGAGATACT
>WAAG01086956.1:0-10857 GCA_013390105.1 Tichodroma muraria | reverse complement strand
TCTTCCAAACTAAGACAGATGCATATTTCCTTTTCCTCCTGCCCTCCTTTTATAATGCTCTACATTAATATAGAGTGCATTCTACATTAATGTGTATGTGTTTTTCCTCCCACTGACTGAATGATCTCTGATTGGTTGTACCTTCAGGCTGTACCTATCCTCTGACTGTACATCATCAAATTGTACATTTTTCACTAATGTCTTAGGCAGAAATTTTGTTAGGCACTATCAGAGTTTTCCTCTTCTCATGTGATGAATGCCTGGTCAGTCTTTCACTCATGATACCTCTGGTGGCATATATGTTCAATAGCTTTTCAATCATCCTGTCTGCAGCAGGATTTCCTGTGTGAGGAGGCACTGCTGAAATGGCCCTGGAGTCCTGGGGGCTCTTGGCTGGTGGTGGAGCATGGGGGCCAGAGAAAGGCACCAGAACAGGGAGAAAGCAGCACTCAGAGACTTTGTCAGGGAAATGATGATTTATTTCATTTTTCTTGTCTGAAGAGTTCCTGGAGGCATGCTAGTGCTACTGGCGGGGTGGCCTCTTCTTGCGTTGGGCAGAATCCTGGGGGTTGGGGGCTGTCTTCTTCCGGGCATGTCGGGGCACCCCAGAAGAGTGGTGCCTGCCCTGGTCAGGAGCAGAGGGGCTGCAGCCCTGAGCAGATGGACCTGCCGCTGCCACCGTCTGCTCCTGCTCTTCCTTGGGCTGGTCCTGGTCTGAGCAGGTGGGCATAGATGGGGGGTGGCTGGGACTCCGTTGGAGACCGGTTTCTGATGTACCAGCTTCCTCTTCTACCTCAGAGACTGTGGGTCCACTGGCAATAGTCACATCCTGGGAGGTGGTGTAGCTGGAGCTACTGGAGTTGGTGCTGGCATGATGGAGGCACAGCAGCCTTTGGGCTTCATCACTGCACTGGCCTGCAATGACACTGATGATGCCATAGACCAGCGATGCTGCGTGCCCATTGAGTAGAGGCTCCAGCAGCTCGACCAAGGTCTCTGCATTCGTACCACAGACACAGAGGCCGTGCAGGATCGAGCCCTCTGCAGCCTCTGCTCGCCACCACTGGTCATGATAGACTGCTGCCAGCCTCCAGCGCAGCCAGGGAAGCACAGGGTCCAGCAGCTGCTGTTGCCTTTGGAAAAGTTCTGCCCAGATCTCAGGCAGGATGCCACTCATGAACTCTGGCTCTGCAGCCCCCTGCTCATCTGGAGACAGCATCCTTTGTGGAGAAGGTGGAGGGGACACCCCGGGGTGATGGGGGCTGTTTTGGGCCAGGTGGAACAGAACACTCCCTGCCTGGCTGCTGTCCTGTGCCAAGTCTTCTAAGGCTGTGATGGCAAACTGTAGATAGTCCCGTTCACTCCGCTCAGAAAACTTGACAATCTCCATAGGTCTGCTGCAGAGTGGACACACTGGATTTGTCTTTGCCCACCGAAGGATGCAGCCCAGGCAGAACTGGTCATTACAGGGCAGAGCAGAAGCCACATCACTCCGAGTGTTGTGGCAGATGGAGCAGCTCCAGTCTGCCCCTGTGGCCATGTCTTCTTGCTGCAGCAGGCTGGGGAGAACTGAGGGCCAGAAGGAGCTTCCACTTGCGGGCACACTCAGTAGAACCCCAGGCTTGAGCTAAACTGGCCCAGCCAGGCTCTGCAAGCACACATATAAGCAGCAAGGGATCTGATATCACAGTCCAGCTCCTGGTGGTGTTATTCTCCACCACCCAGTGATGTCACAGTCAAATGGATGTCTGGCCCCTGAACATAAGCAGAGAAGGATGTTAGATTACAGTCTTTCTCCTGGTGATGCCATCCCCCCACCCAGTGATGTTACAACGGGACATCTGCCCCTGCGTCTCCTCGTGCCTCTAGACATGTCCAGGGCTACTGCAGCTCCATGTTACACTCTCTCTTCTCACCCATGTGTTCGGCTCACCACCACAGTTAAATCTCAGTCACCAAGGCCTTGGCCATGTCTCCAGTTTTAATATCAGTTCATCACAGCATTTCTGTGGACATTCCTGTGAATTTTTGGGTGAATTTTGATTCCTTATTTTGAGCAGGATTTATGCTTATGGATCTGATCCACACTCAGTTTCATTTTCCCCTTTTCCTACCAAGCATTTCAGCACTCTTATGAGGCCACAGTTGTTTCTGGAATGAAGTTAAAAGATGTACAAGGTGGAAGCAATAGAGTCCTTTTGAGAGGGGAGACCAGGTCAATTTTCCACAAAAATAATGACCTGAAGGAACAGATATTCAACTGGAGAGTCATATCCACAACCTGGCTCCGTTCACAGAGGTTTTTGCCAAACCATTCTAAACTCATTTACACATTAGAAGGATGGGTCTTTGGGTGTATCTCTTCCACTTCCTTTGTCCCCCACTTTCATTAGAAGTAGAGAATTAGAACAACAAGAACAAATATAAAATTTACCTTCTCTGATAAAAGTAACCCCACAACAAAACGGGTCTTATGCTCTGCTTCAATGTTCTCCCTTTTTAGGCTGCAGAATTTTTTTCAGCTCACAATTCAACTGGACCAGGTGGACAGTATAAATTAGTGCTCAACAGGTGTTTTTCAGTAAATGCATGCTTGGGTTCATATCTGAAAATTGGTGTAAAGGGAGATGATTACTATAAAAGCTGTTCTCAAACTTACAGAGAGTTGGGTAGAAAGGTAGGTGAGTAGGTGGGTAGGTAAGTAGCTAGATAGTTGGACAGACAGATGGATGGACAGTCATAAAAGCTGCTTTTTGCTAAGTTTCAAATATTTTACATGCAAATGCAATACAATTTTATATTAACCCTAGGATGCTTGTCTGTAAGAAATGTAAAGAAAATAAGTACATATATTAGATGTATATGTAATTGACAGGATCCAGTGGCTAGATCTAAAAGAAAAGAACATAAAAATTCGACAATAACATCTCAGTTGCCCATCATCATGAAGGAAAATTAGAAGTATTTAATCAAATAAACAGTATTTCAGGAAAGGCCCCACACCTTTGATCTGGTGGACCTAGAGAGAGAATTAATGCCCTATACAGCTAAGAGTGCTTACTGAAGTAAATTAACTCCCTGTTGGAGACTCTGAAATGGATTTTCGTCTTCCCAGCCTTGTGAAACAAGATTCATCACTTGAAAGAACAGCAATGGTAGCAGTAAAGTCAATAGCCTGTGACAGAGGTGTATTGAAGCAGTGATTTAGGAAGTTCAGTGTATAAAATGGCTTATTAGGATCAAAATGGGGTCAAAAGCCCTTGCATTTCATGGCTCTGTAGGAGTGTAAGAGGAATGAGAAAAAAAATCCTTGTTCCAAGTAAGTGAGCAGGGAATGTTTCCTTGGAGTTTTTGTGCGTGCACCCCCACATGCACAGGGACATTGTACAAGCTGAAAATAACTGCAAATGATTCTGTGAAGGCATAACGTTTTTAGTGGTCTTGCCACTTTCATGGTCTTTTGAATTGCAATAACCAAAAGAGAAGTATAAAAATTTTGCATCTGACCTTTGATGACTGTAAATAATCAGAGCCTCTGACAAAATAAGGCAGAGTCAGAGGCACTGATCATGCTAACAAAGCATCAGCAGTTTGGCTTTGAGCCTTGTAGTATCTGTTTCTTCACACAAATGGACTTGCTGCTGTTGGTAATCAACATATTGGAAGTGGTTAACACAAATAGATTGAGATACCCCTCACCACTTGCCCCACTAGACTAGCAGGAGATATATAATTTATCCTCCAGGCTTTCATATGCTCAGTGTATATATGTATTTTGTCAGAAATTGCTGGAAGACTGAATTTAAACCACATTTATTTATTTATTTAGTAGCATAAGGAAGGAGAAGAAAGTCAGAAAATATTGGGGAGAAAATATCTATAAACCATTAAAAAAAAAAATCTGACACAGCTCTGTCTAGGATGGCTAGATTAGCTTTCCTTATTCACTAGAAGCAAACTGTAACCCAACATCACACTCTGCAGAGTGTCAGTAGGAAGTTCCCTGAGAAAACTGATTACAACTAGTTCATCTGTAATAAAAAGTTAAAAGGGACATTTTTCTCTATTACCAGTTTTACTTGCTGGTAGTATCATTCTCTCTTACATATATAAGTGGCACAGAGTATTACAGAATAAAAAATTCAAATAAATATGTCTTATCTCTTCTCCAGTGCTATTCTAGCTGTGCCTAGTGAAACACTACTTTACTTCTTGTTCATTAGTAAATGACTCCTAATTTTCTGTGTCACATGCAATTTGACATGTAACACAAGCTCTCTCAGTGTGCCCTTTTTCTTATGTATGAATATCTAAATAACAGATGCCAGCTCAGTGTTGCCAGGTGTGGATATTCATCATGGTACAAACACAAGAAGGTCAGTTAAATCCAATGCCCATCTGTTAAGATACTAAGATACGAAGGGAGATACCAAAGCTGCAGCCTACAGCAGAAAAGTCAATGGAGCAAGCGTTCAAATGTTTGCTGTCAAACACATGCTAAAACAATGTGCAGAACTGTGATTGTGCTCAGCAGACAGACAAGGACTTGTGCATGCACATGTTTTATAACATGGCACAAAGGCAAGAGCTACTCATCACCCTAAATGAAGCACTTGATATTCCTCACTCCAGGATATGGCAGTATTGGATTATTTGCATTGGAAAAGACCCTTAAGATCAAGTCCAACTGTAAACCAAAAGCATTGTTATAAGTACAAATCCGATTATTTAAACTTCACAGTTTCCTGCAGGGTGAGGAACACATTGCTTTCCCAGGTGCAGCAGAAATACATACACCAAGTATGATTCCTGACAGCAAAACAATGAAGGAAATATCTAGCAACAAGTGCGATCCAGCAGGAGTCTAATCTGGGATGTTTCCTATTTAACCTGTGGGCAATAGGCAAAGCAAAGGAGAGCCATCATGACATTGGCAGATGATGATAAACTAGGGAAGAGGAGGAAGGGGACGAGACTGCCAATATGTACAGGAGCAGGGGGTGCCATCCACAGGTACCGGAACTGGGGGGAGGAATGAGCTAAAAGGAATCCCATCAAATTCAGCAAGGACAGAAGGGATTATCACTTCTGCTTGGCACTTGTCATCCCACAAGTGGATCCTACATCCAGGTCCTGATCCACAAGTCAACACGAAAAGTGGCAAAATAGGACAAATTCAAGGAAGGCCACCATGAGAGTGGGGCTGGAGCACTGACTCTGATAGGTGAGGCTATGGGTGCAGGACTGGTTCGCTCTGGAGCAGAGACATCTGTAAGGCATCTGAAAGCACCTTGAGGCTGTGGGATGGGATCAAGGGGCTGAGGCTACGCTCTTCACAGGAGTGCCTGGAAGGAGAAAAGAGAAAGTAGCATCAGTTGAAGCTAGAGAGCGTGGGCTGGAGATGATGAAAAACCTAGGAAAATGTGGTGGAGCGAGGGCCCAGAGAGGTTTTGCGTTCTTTAACTGGTAAAGCCCCAGGCAACCTGGTCTGACCCGGTGAACGACTGTGCTCTGAGCAGGAGGCTGAAGGAGAGATCTTGCGCGGTGTCTTCCAGCCCGGACTATCCCTCAGCCCGAAATTTTCCGTGGCTGGTGACCGCGCCGATGTTCCGGCGGTGGGTTCCTTGTGCGGTCGCCCCGAGCGCCTGAGGGATGGCGGAGCACAGCGCGNGCGGTGACTCCGCTCGGCGGCGGCGCTGGGAGCGCCTCAGTGTCGCCACGTGCCCGAGAAGTAAAAGCGTCCTCAGTTAAGTGCTTCTTGTTTTGACCAAAATTTAAAAAAGAGAAGTGAATCAAAACTGTCCAGCATTCCAGAGCCTGAGACCCGTTGCTTGTTTTGGCCAAATTCAGGTGCTCATTTTCAAGGGAAAAAGGCGCATTGCAGATTCATTCATATAGATGAAGTGGAAGCATTTTAGGTTATGTCTTTGATCTTAAAGGGTATTTTGAGAATTGCCACTGAAGGCAAACATTTTTGTTGAAAATGCAGGGAAATAGTTAGATGGAGTTACTAATTTTATGTTTTCTATGGAAAATACAATTTATGAACATTTGGTTGGTACAAAGCATCTTCTTCCATGTTCATACTTTACGGCAAGTTGTGAATGTCCTTTGCTCTACCTGTGGCTGGTCCTTCTTGTGCAGAAAACTGCAAGTCTCATGTCCAGAGAGGGGCACGGGAGAGGTCGTTCTGTTATAGCACCAACTGCAGTCTCTCCTTTTGGTTTTGAACACAAAGGAAAAGAGGTTGGCTGCATCTCTTGCTGCTGCACGACACCTGCCTGGTAATTAGGCACTTGAAGTGCCATGTTTGTGCATGTGCTGAAGCCACTATTTTACTGTCCTCTCAGTATCCTGATGCCTTCAACTAAGTTTCTAGGTGGGAAATCCTCAGCTGGTGCAAGCTCGCCACTGTTGCTCTCTGTCTTGCAACAATTAGTCATCCTGTTGGGTGTCTTTCCAGAGAGACATATATTCTGATGAATCCCCTCCAAAGCTCCAGCCTGGACTAGGCTGTTGTGTCCAGTGCTGGGTAGGGAGAAGCACGTCCTTGTGCCAGTGCACACAGAGGTGGCAGGACTCCCTCCTTAGAGCCCACTAAGTGAATTGTCTTGCCTGCACTTTGAACTTTGTCAGTTTTGACAGCTTTTGAACAGTGTTTTGAGAGGTATACATTTTCCATTGTTGATTCCAGATTTCATCCTTAGGAATAGAGGGATTAAGAGTGTGATTTGAGGAGTTGTTGGGGAACAGGTGTTTTGGTTTTGAGACCTCATGAATTATGTACCTGATAAGAAGGGTGTTGTTGGTCCTGGATGTGAAGTGGTTAAAGATTTGCAGTTTATTCTGTGTTGAAGAGTAGTTCAAGGACTACTAGTCCTTTGGTTTGACAGCTTCCCCCTTTTGACTAAAAATCTTCTTTCTTTAACTCTTAGGTCTTCCTAGACTTCCCTAGGTGTTTAGTTTCTGTATTGACCCAGCCTTTTTGCATATTTTTATACAGCTTCATCAGAAAATGTCTATTTCTATTAGTATTCACAGACATCGCCCTTTAAATATTTGAGTAATAGCAGAATCAAGGCAGGGAGTGTGATTTTTTGGAACTATCCATATCCTGTTACCCAGTGTGATGCCTTTTTGTCGTCTGTAAACTCACACATCTCAGCCTTCTTTTCCTTGATAGAAGGAAATGTTGTAGGCTCTAAACAATCATTCATCTTCAAAGTACTGATGGCTAGCCTGTTTGCAGAAGAGACCCATATTCTTGAAGAGGTGATAATGAGAATATATTTCTATCTAAAGATAAATTCCAGGTACTTAACTTCAGGCCTTTACTTCCTCAGTGGAACGGAAACCTATCTAGGTTGTCTAGCTTTATGAGGTTTTTTTAACCCTATAGATTTTTGCCACATAATCATGGAAACAACCATGCAGTAAATGATTGCCTACAGATACATATGGAGTGTGAGAGAAGAGCTCCAGAAAGCAAGCAACGTATTATAATTTAATAATTATTAAATTATTAATTGTTAATTAGACTTAGTAATTGGATGAGGTGGGATGAGATTCACAGCCAGAAATGTATGGCTCATGAACATAGTTTTGCACCACACAGACCTAAGCAACGGTTTGAGCGAGATCTCTCTGCAGTGACACACGTGTAAGTCTAGTGGTAACTAGGAAAGCACCTTGATTTCTCCCTCTGGGTTTCTTCTTGTTTCTTATAGCTAGTGTCATAAGCAAGGGCAAAGTTCAAACTGTGAGGACATGTATTCTCACTTGCTGTATTCTTTTTTTTTTGATTTTGTGTTTTGATTAGTAAGTATTTTGTAAGAGTTTGAGTTTCAATTTGGTAAATGTCTGCATTTAAAATGCTTGCCATGTAAACCATGTCAGCAGTGTTAAACTCATGTTACATGTCCTTTCAGGGTGGAGAAGAACAGTTATTATTGTGTCCCAAAAATCATCTCAAGAAAATAGCAAGTGATCTGTGGGTTTGCTTCCTTTATTCTTTTTGGGGTTTTGTTTGTTTGTTTTCCCTTTTAAGGAGAATAATTTGGGTCAGTGTGAATCTTCAGGAAGTGAGCCTGTGAACATTGTGGTAGAAGAGAGAGCTTCACTTGGCTGAATGAGCTGTGGGAACTGTTCCCTTGAGCCTGGTCAGAAGAGAGTCTACATGTTTTCAGACATGACTGAGCCAGCTACTCTGAGCCTGACTGACAGAAAGGGGAGCTCAGAGCAGTTGATCTGAGAGCTGGTGGTAGAGTTGGAGGAGCTGTTACTCATTTTAAAGGGGAATTTCTAGATTCCCCCCCTCCCCCCCAGGTAACAACATTAGTTAATAACTCATCTCAGAATGCCCATCAGTTTCTACCATTTAGTAAGGACTGAGGTCTCTGTCAGTACAGAGAAGAAACAAGGCTGGAGTTCTTTTCATGAGATGTGAATGTCTCTGTTCAAAGTTCTTGTGGGTGCCACTTACAGTACTGGTGCTGCAGTTTTATCGGGGTACTTCAAAACTTAAAAATTTTGGAAACTTAGAAGAAGATTTTCTATTCTTTAACCAGCAGGCCTCAAATTCCCAAGAGAGAGCCTGCCTTTCAGACCATGTTTTATAGCCTCTGATAGAAGTACAATTGCTAGGTGTGCTGCCAAGGGAACCATAAACAAGGTTCAGCGTTGACTCAGTGTTCCATTTGCTTCCTAGATGTCCCTTTGCTGCACCTTTGCAGGACGGCTGCTCTGCATGGGGGGAAGTAACTGAGGGAAAGTCTGTCAAAATGGACTACCTGGGATCATTCTCTATTTAGTTGTACTTATAGATGTATTATGTTGTTGTACTTACATAGTTAGAGGTATATGGATATTTAGATAAATATGCTGATATTTGCATGATTATATAGGCAGTACAGTTGTAGCAATCTGCAGTAAGTTAAATTTTTTAACTGAAATTGATATTTGTTTATTTATATATAGTCAGCAGACTCTCTGCCCATGTCTCTCTCCTGGGCAGCATGTATATCCTGTCCTGTCCCTGAGAGTTCAGATCAGTCTTCCAGGGTGGGGAGGAGCAACAGAATCACTGCCATCTCTCTCTGTTGTCCTTGCAGACCCTGACAGCTGTGGACGCAGTGCTGGAAGCAGTGGTGCTCAGCTTTCCTACCTCCAGAGTCAGTGAGGTACTGCATGACATCTTTGAGTTCTGGCCTGTGAAAAAAGTGGGTGTCAAAGGGTTTCCTCACCCTAGGTAGGAGGGATTGCCTACTCCTGGGTGAGTGGTCCCCAGGCCAGTGCCATGCAGGCAGTGTGCTGTGGGGAGGGTGCTCAATTCCCCAGGGGAAGCACCTGGGGCTGGCACCAATGTCTTTTGGAGTACAGTGGCTGCAGAGGATAGCATCTGCCTTGCAAGAGGGTTTGACCTGGGGCCTTTGTCCCAGGTCTGCAAGGGACTCTTTGAGCAGGAGCCCACCAACACTTTCTTCGAAGTCAGAGGAGGACTAGAGGGACCATGCAAGTCCTGTCCAGGAGTGGAGTCACAGTTCTCCTGCTGGAGGGGGGTGTTTGCTCCCAGGGCTCATCTGCAGCTTCTCTTTTCCCAGGTGCTGCTGGAGTTCATCAACTCTGAAACCACTGCTGTGCAGAAGAGGGTCTGGGGGAGTATCAGAAATCTAAGTCATGGGCTGGCTGACATTTCCAAATGGGAGGTAAGGCCCAGGCACCTTCCAGCCAGGCCATGCCCCCCTCCTTGCTGCTTTCCTCATAAGGCTGATATCCAGCTGGCTGTTTCCGAAGACCCACAGGGCCTTTCACAGCCTGGTGTCACCTGGATTGTGCCCTGAACCCTGCTCTTAAGGAAGCTTTCCCATCTGACCATCCAGGAGCTGCTCTGGCAGTCACATTCACACCACCTGAGCTGGGACTGAAGCCCCTTCACAGCTACACCCCTCACACTCCCATTCAGACCAGGATTCCTCACCAGCTCAACCCCAGGTTTCCCATAGCAGTCTCAGAGAGCCATGTGCTTCAAATAGCTTAATCATGGTGCAATAACTAAATAACAACAGCTCCAGCTGGTGCTCCGAGAAGGGACCCTGAACAGAGGAAGCCCTGGGCTTTCACACCCTCACAGCACCCAAGTGTGGGGGTCTCAGCTCCTGCAGTGTCTCACTGTCCAGTCCCCAGGCTGGTGCCACAGGTCCCTGTGCCCTTGGCTGTGCCAAGGGTTGGCAGCTCATGGCCCCTTGCCTCGGGCTCCCATCCAAAGCTCAACCTGCAGCTCTCATTGCAACTGCAACTTCCTCAATAGCCTGCATCCCTAGCAGGCAAGTGCCAACCACGGTGGGGCACGAGGGGAAGGGGAAAGGCACCAGAAGAGGGAGAAAGCAGCAAACAGAGACTGTGTGAGGCAAATCATGTATTTCCTTTTTCCAGTCTAAAGATGTGCTGGAGTCCTGCTAGCTCTGCCAGTGAAGTGGGTTGCTTGCACAGCTGGGTAGAATCCAGTGGCCAGCAGCCCTCCTCTTTTGGGGATGCCAGGGCCCCCTGTGTTCCTAGGCCTGAGAAGGAACAGTGGGATGGTGGCTGCTGCCCTTGATCCCTATAGATTTTTGCTTTCTATATGTTTTTCATGTATTTGTAGATTTGCAGACTATTAATACATGGTTGTAGCTTCTAGTACTTTTCCTGCCCTTTTCCCCAACCTTTTAGAACAGCAACCTAACCTTCTAACTCATTCCTGAAATACTAATTAGTCTTGCTTTTTGGGCTAGCAAGGACACTGTGTTTTCCACTAGAACTTAGAAGAAGTAACAAGAAAGCCCCTGGAAAAACTCCATGGGGCAGAACCCAGGGAAAATT
>WAAG01086945.1:43964-59388 GCA_013390105.1 Tichodroma muraria | reverse complement strand
TCAAAAGTGAGTATGGTGGGACAGTAAGCCAATATGAACCAAATTCTTAGTCATGTGCTTTGTCTGAAGGCAGGTGACATTTCTGATAGGATTCGGTGAGCACAAATTGAACTGACCTTGGAAGAAACCTTAATGTCCTCATGTGCATAAAGCAGTAAGAGCTATCTATATGTAGTTTCACACCTCATGAACTTTTACACATTATTCATCTAAATCAGAGATCCAGACACAAAATCTGGCACTTGGGACTTTCTGTGGATTTCTGATATTCCTTGGCAAATGTGGAGTGGCTTTATTTAAATGATTTACAGATGTGGGGAGAGGATCATTGGCATTATTTTATTCCAGATGCGCACCTAAAGCATTGATAATCATTGCTCTGCCTAAGTGGTGTTTCAAAATACCACACTGGAGAGAGCACAGTGGCTTGGGGACTGATTATACAGAACATCAGTGGAGACTGCAGAATTTCCTGGCATCTGGCACACTCGTTTAAATGAAGAGCTTGTCATATGCTGGCTTTTCAGCTGTGGCATGTCACCTCGAGTCTGCAGTGCTACAGCGTGGGTGAAATGACACAGCTGATGTGCCAGGATGTGACATACCTTTAATTTCACACGCCATGCATGGCTGCATCCCCCACCGTGAAATGTTACAGGGACATATTTTTCAGGTGACGTTACATTGTTTTGCTGGACTATTTGCTCCAGTTTGAAGTCCAATTAGCGTTTGGGATGAGAAAAGAAATGTTAGCCAAGCGGTTTGAATGGAACACTCACTGGAGACTGTTTTTAATCCTCTCATAATGCTAAGTACCGTTGCTACCATCATTTATTTTATGTCCAGCAGATAAATGTTTCTTCTGAATTGTACTATCAAATAAGATGCATGGTAAATACATGAGAGAAACATCAGCATAATTTCTGGCAAAAGTCAAAAACAGAACAAAATGGCAAAACGTACACAGAAATCAACAAGATAGTTTAACATATCTATATAACTTAACATATTATCAAAACTCCCAGAAATACTTTAGGTTTTCCTACAGAAATTACAAAACATACGGAACAAGACTGCTTAAGAAACCTACAACAATGGCAGAAATACCAAAGGGATACAGTGCCATGGCTGCAGTCACAGAAATAATCTTTCATGCTGGGACACTCAAATTTTAAAATTTAAAAATACAGTCACCAACATGTAGCTGAAACACTGAGTTCTGAAACAAATTTTTTGATAGGACACTTGTTAAGATAAAAAAAATCTATATCACTTGGGTTTGAAACTTTACATATCATGGTATGTAAATAATACAGGCTATTATCAACCCCCTTTTTATGAATTTGTTTCTTTAACTATCACCTGCTCTCTACCTCATGTCTGCCTTTGCGTCTCTTGTAGCAAGGATATTTCACATCAAGCAGGAATGCAAAATACTGACCATTTGATGATTAGCAAATATTCCAGTGAGGTTAACCCCTTATTTTTCATAACTATACAATATCTAACAATTTTCTTTTTCTCAGTAATAAATAAACTTTTAAAAAATACAAACATAAATGCTACTAGAGGTACTTTGAGTAGCAATAAAAAACTAAAGTTACATTTGAGAGCCTTTAATACTGACTGGCCAACAATCCTCAGTCAATGTCTGGATGCAACTAATCCAGGGTAACTCTGTTTCTGAGCCTGTTGAATTCCTCTCTCTTTCTGCTAAAATAAGCATGCCATTTGCCTGTTCCAAAGAGAACTTGGTAATCCAAAGGATTTGCTCTTTTTGCCACAGTGTGGGCCAACACCACCAATTTGGTTATTATTTGACACTCCAGGGAGCCAGTGCCCAACTCCGGCCAAAGCGAAAGCAGTTCAACCAGTGGCATCCTGGGTATCCTGTGGCCATCCCAAAAATTCCATTGTTGCTATTTTGACTCAGTAGTGGGGAAGATAACAATCCACTGAGTCTTGATACCTCATCTATTCAAATTCTAAGACACATAAAGGATGAACGTAGCCTTTCACACATGTAATAGCCCTATTATTTTCGCACATTTCTATTATAAAAAGTCACAAAGGGATTCTTAACTATAGTTCCCTTATGGTAATGAATATTTTTCAAAATTAAGCGGAGGAATGATGCAATTGTTGCCAGGATTTAAATATTAAGGGGGGAAAAAAAAAAGGCAAAAGAAAGAAAGAAAAAGGCATGAAAAAAAATCATTACTACCTTCTCCGAGAAGGACAATTGGTATTAAATCATCAATATATGCGGTGTGAACAGTCTGCCAAATTTACACCCAGAACTATCAGAGAAAATAATTTTGAAATACAGAAAGAGCTCTGAAAACTAGATACAAGAATGTAAACAAAAGCTATTCTTTTTATTCTGAATTACCCACCTGACTCAGTGCCATAATTTTCTAGGTAGGAGGATGAGAAAGAAAAGAGAAAAGCTTAAATATCATTTCCCTTTACTCTCTAAGTGAAGAAACGGCTGAAAAAAACATAAAAATCTGAAAGGTTTCATTTTCTCTTGCAATTGCAAAAGTTGGGGTGTGTGGTAAAGCCTGTGGCCTTTTAGCTGTGTTCAAATTTGTCATGTTATTTTTAGAAAGGAATAATTGGTGAAAAATTATAAGATTAAAATGCTTCCCACAACTCCCCTAAAATTTCATGCAAATATCTTAACTGCACATCCCTTGTTCTTCATCTCCTGTTAACCCTTTCCAGTGGAATGAGGAGCTCTTTACACTGGGTTGTATATGAGCCTAGGCATGTAGGTAAATCCACAGACTGGGACATTTCTATCACAATGATAATTATGCAGCAAAAAAAACAGAAATAAATTGATTAAATTATTTGTCCTAGAGTTTTAACTGAGACTATCATGTCTTTAACACAGCATAGAGTGGAGATACACTGAAACTGCAAACCAGTCTGTGAACACATGAGTTCACTGTGAACACTTCTCCCCACACCCTGGCCTGCACATTTATTGGTGTAGTCTTTTCACATAAATCATAGCTGTCCAAAGTCTAATCGGATTTTCTTTGGCTGCCAAGGTTCCCAAAGGCTTCTGCACCATCAGCTTGGCAGCTCCCAGAGCACAGCCCAGCCACGCACGGTGGAGCCTCCAGGGAGGCTCCTTCTGTTGCGCACATCCCTCCATGGCCAATTAAACTGGCTCCAGAGTCACCTTGTGCTCTGGATGGTGCAAAGAGCCTGCAGTGCAGCCAGGACTAGGGCCAAGGTGCTGTCAGATCAGATCCTAAGGTTGGGGAACGCTCTCAAAGAGAAATTCCAGAGTTACTTTCACAGCTCATTGCGGAAGCATCACACAAAATAACCTTCTCGTGAAATAAAACCCTTCCCCATGATAAAAGCTGGAAGTGAAAGCATTCTCACCTCAACACAGAGCAGCTTCATACCCAGCAAAGCAGAACTGCAAAACACCGTCATGGTTGTCGACCACAGAAATTTCTAAAAGACTCAGAAAATATTATGCATTATATTTTCTAGGTATAACAGATGAAAAGATATTAAGAAAGATCCCTATTTTAGGAATCATTTTAAGGTTTATGTTGCTTGCAAAAATCGTAAGTTTATTAAATATATGGCATTATTCAGTACAGCATTTTTACTGTTGTACTATACAATGACAATCACCTATAAAATGCTGACTAACCAGCAGCAGCCGTTGAAGAACTTGCTGGAGCTGCAAACCAAATTTTCTCAGAAATTTGAGCTACAAGCTGAGAAAGCTGAAATATTAAGGAAAGAATAAATTGAAATAATTAATAAAAACTGGCAGCTGACTGCACGCTGCTTTCAGAAACTCAAGATTCAATATCTAACATGAGAGCTACCTGTAACCTCAAAATGTTTATAAGCACATCATAAAAATGTGGAGGTACACTGAAAAGACTTGAGGAAGCAGCTGTTTAAAGATTAACACAAGCACTTCACATTAATTGTGAAATACAAACAATAACTACTTAAGGAAGAACACTTCTTTATGAATATATACATATAGCCATGTGTGTATGCAGATATATACATTTGTACACTAAACCTTTTTGGTATGGTCTCTTTTTTAACTGAAGCAAAGCTATTTGAACCACAGAGCGTAGATGGCTGTATTCCATGTTTCCCATGTTTGGGCATATATATGCCACAGCTTTTTGCTTTTAGTAAGAACGTGCTCAGTGTTGATTAATCAGTTATAACCAGGAAGGTCTGTGAATGTCTATTATGAATATAATTAAATCAAATTGCAGTAATTCTCTTTAAAGTATATTTTTAACACGTGTTGTACTGCAATGTTTCATGTTCTGGTACACATCTCAACACCAACACATTCTTGTGGACCACTGTTTTTTTGAAATGTTAGAACTGTTCTTTACTCATTAATGTCAATTTCACAAGAGAAGGATTTTTCCTTGCCTCTGACTTCATACGTTTTTGCATCAAATCACTGTCTGGCTTATATTAAAAATTATTTGGTGTATTTATTGACACTAAAATTAATTTCTTTAAGACACTATGTATAGGTACCATTTTTGGACTGCACTTTCTTTTTTGGTATGTACATATTGAGGTAAATTCATATGCAGAGAACATCAAAAGTGGACTAACTTAAGAAGCTTAATAGCACCAGGATGTGGAATTCAAACCCAGACCATCTATTTGCCTGGAGAAGAAAGCAAACACCAGAGGGAAGTCTTCCTGTGTCCATGTTTACTCTCAGTGGTATCAAGTGGACTCCTAGGGATCAATGTCTCAAATCTAAATACTTCAGGCAAGGGACCTATTGGCAGGATGATTTATGACTGCCATGGTGCAGTCATAGAAATAAATGCTAATGATGCAAGATGCCCTGAAAAGCAGCGTGGCTTCCTTTAAAAACATCGTGCTTCAACTGCAGAGTGCAGCTTCCAAGAGGCTGCCCTCCATCACAAGCACCATGGATTCCTTCAGCACACTCATTTCATTCTTTGAACATTTCCCAAAATATACCACTTACACACAGACACTCTAAAATTGAATTTTTCACCTTTTCTAGTACTCTAAATAGTATGCAGAATAAATTAATGGGGACATAAAAAAAAAAAAAAAAGAGAAAGAATAAAGAACATTTCTTTGTCTAAATCCAGGTATTGTTTAGTGTTTTCAGGTACTGTAGCTGAATTAGTTTGGTTGATACAGTTTCATTTGCTGGGTACCAGGAAAATATATTCCATGCAATTAGAAAATAAATTTGGATTTACTATATAATAATACTTGGGAAACACAAGAGAAACCTTTTAGTCCTACTATGATGAACCACCAACTAATAAAAAAATCTTCTTACTCACAGTGTCTCTCTCCTCTGTGCTCTAAGATGCTCAGCAGAGGGAATGGGAATTTGAGATTTTGCATGATGTCAAAATCCAAATCAGCGCTGAGTAGAAATAACATGTTTGTAACTTCATGGAACAAAAACCGAAAAATTCATTCCAAACCAAACAAGGAAAGAACTCAGTCGCTGTGGATTCAGTAACTTACAATCTTTTGTATTTAGCACAGGGTCCTCTATTAGGAGAAATATTTTCTATTTAAGGTAACAGAAAATAAAATCCTGATTCCCATATATTTCAAATAGGACATGATATAGATCAGTAATGAATAATAAAGTAGGATTCTAAGAGCACAGATTCAGGTTATTTCTAGCTTAACAGCAGCCTTTTTATGGACCCTGAGTGAATCTTTCTGGTTTTATGCTTCAGCTTTCCTATTTGAAAAAGGGGAATTAAAAAATTATTCTTCAGATGTATTTCCACATTTTTAGAAAATACCAGGCATGTAAAATGTCATAACATGTTCTTGGTGAGATAAAAAAATGATACAGTAATAAACAAAGCCCTATTGACACTCTTAAGTACAACTAATATATAAGCTTTTGCACTGAAGGTGTCTTGTGGGACTCCAAACTGAATATGGGCAGAAAAGTATCTGGAAAAAAAAAAATTCAAATGAATTCAGTGTAGTCAAATAAGAGAGTCAGAAACTATAAGCAAATGATGGGACTAATGGCACGACTTTTTCCTTTTTGATTCATTCGGAGAGCAGGAATGACAGCATCCATCATCTGTAAAAACAAAGTTGGGAGCATGCAGCTGCAGAGCTGTGCAGAAGCAGGGATGGTGTGCCCAGTAAGTGCTGTGCCCTGTAGACCACAACTCACTGTTAATCCATCTATCCAGCAATTACACACTGCAGCCGGAACCCTCTGCTCAAAAGGGCACTGGTACACATTGCACTGAAACCAACAATTATTCTCACCCACACCAATTCACAGCACAGAGAGGAAAGAAGGTCTCAGGAACCAATCATTAAGGGCTTCCCAATGGTACACAACACTACCACGAGTTGCACATCTCTCTGAATATTCCTAATAAATGCATTCCAAGCTTTCATGAGGAAAATGAATAACCACGCTTAGACAAAAATGGCTTTTTTCTTACAGGAATATTCATGAAAAACAAGAGTAATTGTTTTGGTATGAATATTGCCGAAATGCATGGACAATTTTTTGACATGAGCAAGCATATTTTCTTCCATGTTCTCTCTCTCTCTCTCCCCTCATTGATTAAGTTCACCAAAGGGAACAAATCTGCTTGCTGGCCTGCATGGCAAAAGCTGCAAGAAGGTAACCAAATCAATAGGGAAGTGATTTTGTGCTGAGCAAGTAATTTTTGGCTGTATTTTACGATCCTTGCAAAAATATATGATGAAAAACACATGATGTACACTTGTAAGAGAGAGGATTGAACATTTCTTAACACAAACTCTGTTGCAGGAGCTCCATTGGACTGCAGGAACACCTCTACATTTTAGATTTGTACCTGCATTAGGGAGGGGAAAAGATGGCAGGCTCCAATGGAAAGTTAATACACAGCAGATTGTCTTTCTGTTAGAGAAAAAAAAGACTGATGAAAACTGGTCAACAAGGGTTGAGGAAAACACCTACTCAGAAGTCTTGTGTTCCTATGGGGACTCATGTTAGAATTTAGAGATAACATTTTTCTTCTTGTAGACTTTTTTAAAACATGAAATCCCATGCAAAAGCTATGAATTAAGTCCTACAGAACTGAAGGATTCCTTTGCTCAGTATTAAAAGTTCAAATGTTCAATAGCCACTCAAGGGTTTACTGCTTTGCCAGCTCTAAGACAGACTTTCTTCAGAAGCAAAACCAGAAGTGCTGCCTAGCTGTGCCCCTACACCTGTGAGCTCCTTTGCAGGTAGGTAAACGTATAAAACAAAATTGAAATAACTACAAAGGCAGTTTAAAAACCTTTCACCTCAGGAAATAAAACCCTAGTTTTAATCTTTTTTTTAGTCTTGATGATTAAATGAGTTGTGGTTTTCTTTGCACTGCTCTCACTTGTTTGACCTGTCAGTATCACTGTTACAGCACTTTACCTTTAACATTACTATTAGGCAATAAGATTATGGAACAGCAGATCCCATTCTCCACTCTCACCTGTGACCCACTTTGGCACACTCACTTCATGACAGGAACAGCCTAGGAAACACTTTGACATTTTTAACACTTAGATTATTCCATGGTATATTTATAGCAAGTGGGAGAGAAAGCACAGAAACTGTCAAGCCTGTGTTGTCAAGAACTGAATATAGATTTTTAGACTACCACACACATGGTCTATAACTGTACCACAGCCCATAGGTCTTGATCCACTTAGCTCTTTAATGAGCTCNAAAAAAAAAAAAAAAAAAAAACACAGGAATTTTTTTTAAAAGCATCCAGTATTCACACAAATACATCAAGACATCGAGACATGGAAAGATTTACTTTCCTCAGAGGTGTTTGTCATAAGCTTCTTATCCACACTGGTGTTTTGAGTAGGCTCTTTTGCCCAGTAGGTTCTCAAGGAGGAGCAAGTAGGTCCCTCAAGGTCCCCAAGGTGCCCTGGGGATTAACACTGCTTAAGAGGCCTTCCAGGACACAGCTGCCCCTTCCATCACAGGCTGGAGGGACTGACAGGTGCAAAGTGTCTCACTGACTGTGAAACGCATTATATCAACAGCAACCCAGCTGATGCCAGGGTCAAACCCACCTGGAAGGTCTGTAAGAGTTCCACTATGATGAAACGATACCTCTTCTAATGGTCCGAATTATCGATTACCCCAAAGAGAAACTGGATTACAACAGCGTCCTGTTTACCACACCCATGCACTTTGGTTTCACCACATCCTGAAGTGGCAATGCCAACTTTTTGTGATCCCAAGCAAAAAGCTGAAGTGGATGCATAACCTGGTAGTGGTTTTGCACCTCCCTGTAGCCAGCATAAGGATGCTGTGAGTCCTGATGGTGTTGACGCCAAGAGAAAAAAATTCAGCAGATTCTCTCTGCTGTGGCTCTCTAGAGAACATTAAGGAGCAATGCTGGTATGGGCATGAGGACTGCAGCTAAACGTGGTCAGCACCCACCCCTGGGAGAAATGGGTACCAGGTGGGTACTTCATTCCAGAGCTATCAGTCATTGTCATTGCACCGTGAAGTGGGAATGACTGTCTGTAACCAACGGTGAAACAAGTTCAGAAAGCACAAGCAAATTCAAAAGAAGGGTCTGGACCAGAATTCTGTAATTAACGTACAGAGGGTTACCAAAAAAAGAAAAGAAGAAAAAAAGGGGAAAAATGGGGGTGGCAGGGGGGAGAGAGAAGAGGACTTGGGAATTTCTCTTTCCAGCACCCCGTATCCACTCTCATACTCCACTGGGACAGGAACTCTCCAGTGCTAGATGAGCAAGAATAATTATCACCACGCATTTCTGAACTCTCGGGTGAGCGGCAGAAAGGCCAGCTGCCACTCAGAGCTCCAGCTCTAGAAGGGCGGGCCGGTTTAGAGCCGCCCCATCCCGTGATTTGCCATCGAGCCCCGGTCCCGAGGCCCCCCTCTCCGGCCTTTCCCGAGGGCCCCCTTTCCCGAGGGCCCCTCTCCGGCCTTTCCCGAGGGCCCCCTTTCCCGAGGGCCCCTCTCCGGCCTTTCCCGAGGGCCCCCTTTCCCGAGGGCCCCTCTCCGGCCTTTCCGGGCCCCTCTCCGGCCTTTCCCGCGTACTGCGGCGCCCCCCGGTGGCGCGCAGGGCGCAGCGCAGGCGGGAGCTGCGGGTCCAAGTGCAGCCTTCCCTCCCGACCGAAAAACGCATCTTTCCACTCAAAACCCGCCATAAACGACCCATTTCTATCCTCCCCGCGGAGATTTCTTCTTTTAGGTTTCTTTTTGGCTGTGATTTGGAAGGAATAGGAGATGATATAAAACTATGGAGGAGTTAAAACCCGCAATTTTCTTTATTAGCAATCATCAAAAAATCTCCACAAAACGTTTTGGTTTTATACTTTGAATAAAGATTTCATTTTGTATTCTATTTCCTGGTACGAATTTATCTTCCTTTCCTTAAAAGGTACAGTGCAGAAACAGGAGGAGCAGTTCAACAGAAAACGTATGCATGCTACTTACTTGGGCGACCCTGTGAGAAGGGAATCTTACTGTCTGCTGCTTGTGTAAATCCAAAACAATAGATTTCCTTTTTTAAAGAAACGTTTTTCTTAGAGCGAGTACTCCTTTATTGTACTTCTTGTGACTAATGAGATCCTCACAAATCTCTGTCAATGTAGCAGGGGAAATAGTTTAAAGGACTTAGTTTCACATCATTCTAGTACTTCTTTGAATTATTTTTAAGTGGATAACCATTACTCAAAAAAATTGGTAGAGTCCAAATTCTTCTTTCAATATGCTATGTCTGGAAATTTTTCATCTGCCCAGTGCAGCGGATGAAAAACAAGGAAACAATTACAGCTCCATGATTCTGTGGGCAAGCCAACACCAACCCAATGTACTAGAAACAGGTTTTTCATAAAACATTACACATCCGATGGATTAATGGATAAAAATGCTGTCCCTCTTCTGATGTTGGAGAGGCAGAAGTGTTTGGTGCAGAAGCCAGATTTGTGTGCTTTATTCCAGCTGAGAGCTTTCCATCAACAGAACAATTCTCTACTGATTAATTGCAGCCAGCATCTGGCTCCTTTATATCACCTGAACAGCAAAAAATGTCAGATCAGTAGGGAGATATCTGTCCTTTCATGTAGCAGTTAGTGAAACCCATACTACAGCATGTAGTAGTTAATTATTACACACTATCTATGTAATTCTTGGAATAAATTAATGGTATAAATCACAGCATTAAGTGCCCCTACAAGTGATTGATGGAAAGGGATAGCAGAATGCTATAGAATAAAACAAGCAAAAAGGGACAACAGAGCTTCTCCTTTTACTTAGTATTTTCTGTTAATTTTGGATCTTTAAGGATCTCAATTTCATCTGACTGATCTACTTTAAAGGAACAAGGTGGACACGAGAACACTTTTAATGCAGATTTTTTTTTTTAAAAAATGGATTTGCTAAAAAAAGCACAGAATTTTCATCAAAATGAGTATTTTCTAGAGCCACCTCGAATAATCCAGTGTAAACCTTTAGCTGACATTCTTAGAGAACTATCAAGAATATCTCTGAGATTTTTGTTTCCTCTGAATAACAATAGCCAGTTTAGAGATCACTGTAGAATTATATTAGGAATTCCTCTGCTTACTACCTAGCATTTTTTAAAAAATTCTTACCATAACACTGCATCATAACACTTCTCACACTCTCTGTAGTCCAATTAAGTTTTCACTGTTTAAGATCATTGAGGAAACAAAATTTATTGTTGATAGTACTATTTACCTTGTTTATTAATAATTTATGCATATATAGACTATATAAACCAGCACAAGTACACAAACAGTTCCTTGAGGACCTCATGAGTAACTTCACCATGAACATGCATAATTTATTTCTCATCTCTCTTTTAAAAATAGTATTTCAGGTACTCTTCTAACCATTTCAGAACTGCAGCAATGACCCTTTTTCAATGGTCTTTAAATGCATTTACTTTTGGATAAGCAGGCATAAAGCACACGCTTTTCTCTTTGACAACTTGATAGGGGAAGACATGAAGGTAACAGGAGAATTTAACTACAATTCCTTTAAATACAAGTCTTGTCTCTTCCAATAAGCACAGGTAATCACACATTCAGTAAATGTTTAAAATAGCCATTCACTATAAAATCATTTTAGGAGAGATATGCAAAATCTTACCCTATGTGACTAAAATCCAACAGATTGCACTACACTGCAGCTTTACAGCTGGATCTCTAGACACCCATTACATTTTGTGAGCTGTTTGTACTGTAGCTTTTGATATTCTTAAAGGATTGACGGCATCCATTTCCTTTCAAATAGGGTCGTTTTCAATTTACCAGCATTCAGCAACCTGCAAATCTGAGTCTGCAAGACGCTCTTAAGAATATCACTTTCAGACGATGGATGTTTTCCAGGTGGTTTTGCACAGAACCATGAAATGCAGCTGCTACGAAACCTTTGATGAGACATAAGTAGAACAACATCAAAAGTGTGCTTCTTTTAGAGTAAACACATGAAAGCACAAAACTAGCTGACAGTATCACATCATGGAATTCATTTGAACTTGCAGACAGAAACCAAGAGGAAAGACAATTTCTGGGGCCACTGCTTGGAGCATGGGCTATACTGGATATAAACACAGAAATGGATTTTTAACTCCATCATTATAGAACCAGACACAAAGCCAGAATTAAGTTGTGAACACAAATAGACACACACATAGGCACACATGTATATTTCATGTCATTTTACTACTACAGCAAGGTGTGTAAGCCAAATTCACAGCCTCACACAGCCTCTTAGGAGGTCCAGCAGCTGGTAAGGACAGCACTGCCCAGCGAGCCCACGGCGAGCACAGCACACTTACCCCCACTTATCTCCCTTGTTAACAACAAGCCCAATCTAAAGCATTTCATCAAATATTTATAAAAGAGAACACTGGCTGCTGTAGAAAAGGTCACTTCTCTAGGCAGAAATCATTGATTCTCATGTCAGTATATGCTTAAGTTCCTTGTGCTTAAGGCATATATTTCTTTATATCATTTACAATTTTGTGCAGAAGAGGAAAATTACAGATGACAAAGATATCTTTCTGATTTCGCCTTAGGAAGGGGATTATCTACAGAGATTTTTCATTTGCTTGTTGCTCTGAAACAAACCTGATTCTGTAGCACAGAATAAAGATATCAAGTTGTTAACATAAATTATGATCAGGAAAAATACTTTTTAAAATTTAAATTGTGATTTAACTGTATATTTAGTAATTTTTTTAGTATCTGGTTATAATGTTTATTTTTACTTTAATGCATCTTTAGTCATATTTGCCCCTTGATATCACTGCAGTTGAAATTAGTTTTGTATTCAGTCCACTACAGTACTCGATACTTTGCAGTGCAAAAAAAAAAAATCCCAGCAACTTTATTGGACTCAGAAAACAAAACAAAACAAGAGTTTAATTTCAGTGTCATTTACAGCCATAATGATTGGTAAATATTGTTAAGTATAAGGAAATTTCAGATCTGTTAACTTGCAAGGATGTCTTCCAATAGAAACAGAAACTGAACCCACTCAGTTCATGGAGTCACAAAGTCTTGGCGGCTCTTTCCCTTTTATTGCCACTTAACTTAGGTGCTGTTAGATTTCCTGGGAACACCCTTGCCAACAGCTATGGTCTCATAGCCATTGCATCTTTCTAGTCAAAATCATTAATTTCAGCATTTTCGTCTCATGGTCCTTAAAGAGCAGCCACAAGAGCCCTTGTCCTAAGCTTGGTGTGCATTCCCCTTCATTCTCATCTAGGTGGACTGGTTTTACCCTGAGTTATCCTCCTATCCTGTCTGGAATTTCTAAACTATTTGGAAAGTTTGGGCTTTGTTTTTTAATTTTGTCTTAATTTTTAAGAACCTCCATCATAGTGATGCTTTAATGCACAAGACATGCAACTAGTTATTTATATGGTTTAAACAGTCTTGTATCTGTGGCAAATTTTCCCCCCCGACTTACTCTCCCAAGCTGGTCCTACTCACACACATATATATATATATATATAAGGAAACTCAGTTGACGTGCTTGCATACCTGCAACTGTAACTGGCATTCACAAGGCACACGTGAATTTTTGTGCATTTTACACAAACGTTTTTGCAAGCTGAAAAATAAGGAAGTGAAAAAGTTACACTTTCACTGAAAATGTTCTGTTTACAGCACTAAGAGATGACAAAAGGCAGTGAAGAGGAAATCACCTTCTCACAAAAGCTGGAAGCACAACTGTGTGTCCCAGAATCCTGAAGGATGACTTTAATATTGTTATTCTGTATCTGTCTATTGTCAGCATCATAAATATTCGGCCTGGCTCCAGAAAACCATATACAAAGAACTTCCTGACAAGTACAGAAGGGATTTTAGCTTGTTGCTATAGGATATTTACACTTTCAGGAATGCCTCAGTTGGGAGCAGCACTTAAAATATATCAGCAATATTTCTTTGACATCTGTCACACACATTTCAGCACGGCCCTTTCCAACAATGTATTCTCATGAATCATCTACTTAAAATCTACCTCATGTGCCAAAGACATGGTGATAATGGAAACCTGACAGTTTTTTGGATTTGTTACTCTGATGAAACTAGGCAATATGCTGAGACAAGTCCAAGCACCTATAGGGAAGGAGATGGATACAGTTGAATTCCATCTGTGTTACAATTACTTGGTTTTTCTACATAGTAAAGTGAATCATTCACATTATTTCCCATCCCACACCAGGGTAATAACTCAGCCACCACTGACCATCTTAAAAGCAGGGGAACATCAGTTTTAATCAGGTAGCCTAAGCTTGCTGACAGAATGCCTGAAGACACAGCCATCAGGGAAACAGCAACAAAAAGATTGAGGTTCAAGAAGATACAAAAATACTTAACCTCAGTTTGGAGGCTATCACCAACACACCCCTATCTGAGAAGAGGTGAAGCACCCTTAAGACTTTTGAAAAAGACTTTGTTGCTAAATAATTTTTTTCTAGTCAAAAAAAATCCCTAAAGATCTTAAGAACTTGTTATAAGTATCTCTGCATTCAGCCAGCTGGTCAACTCAACATCCAGCTCAACTCAACTCAGCTCCAGCACTAACAGATACCAAGAGTGAATGTTAAAGGGAAAAAAAAAATAATAAAAAAATAAAAATAACTTGGAATGATAACACTAAAGGATATTCTCACAACCTCAACCAGCTTGCAGCTCAGACTTCTTGACCCAGAGTTAATATATTTGTGCTTCCTGATTCTTCAATTTTACTTTCACAAATTTGCATAGCCACTTTTTGAATTCACATAGAATCTACAACACAGTAGAAGGGTTCCACAGCCTAATTCCATGTGAGAACCACATATGGCTTCACAGCTCTTCTGTGCCAAAAACCTGAAACTGACTGGAGTTCCTTCTGCACTACATGTTATAGTGGAACTATTACAGCGTGTACCACACACAGACTTTTGATCAGTGATTTGGAGATGATCCCTGCAATGAAAACCTGTTGTACAGAATCTGCCAGGGCTCAGTCGGATAAGTGGTGACACAGCTGACCTGCACATTTAGCACATAACTGGATCGCTGTCCTTGAGATCAGGAACTGCACCTGCCAAGGCAGGGAATGCATATGCATTAACCACAGTCTGAAACACAGAGATGTGCAAGCCACAAATCCTTTTAACAAAAGGACTGATGAGAGAGGGATAGCATGCAAGGTCATTTCAGAGAAGATAAGAAAGAGGATATTCACGTTTGTAATGTATATCCAACATCCACAAGTGCCTCACGTTACATCTAAATGCTCCCATGAAAAAGCATCATTACAACAGGCTGGTTCAAATAACACCAAGGGCTGATGATTTTGCCTTACTGACCATTCCGTAATTTTTCTGTAACTGTTATTGTGCATTATAGCCCACAAGAAGCAGGGCCTTTTGCAGATGTAATCCTGAAGTTCAGTATCACACAAACACATACTTTGCCTTTTAACACTTGTGAGTTTTGTTTGTTTGGGTCTTTTGACAGTTTTGATATTGCTTCTATCATGGACTTTTCAAGGATGCACTGACAACACAGCAATCAAATTTGGAGCTCTGCGAAATTCTGGCATCCCAAGGAGGGGCCAGAAAACTGAAGTCCATTATCTGTAACAATCCCCTCTGGAAACGCATGCTAGACAAGCCATGCTATGAGGGAATTTTCCATTACTGCATGAAAAAAATCTATTTCTTCTTTGAAATAGATTTATAAATAGAACAAACTATCACAAGTTAATTTGTGATCACACTACTTAATTTGTTTCACGCTATCCCACTCTTGCTAATTTGCTGGAAATCTATTGTAGGTTCTGCACTGGCTTTACTGTGTTTTATGCCTAAAA
>WAAG01086945.1:26805-42845 GCA_013390105.1 Tichodroma muraria | reverse complement strand
GAGATAGAAAAATTAATCACTGTGTGAGGAAGATGCAAAGGATGGAAATGCAGATATACTTACTCAGCCCAAAAATATATTGTGTGTAGGATTTTGCACAGAGGAGGTCCAATTTTCTCACAAGGAAGTGGACTAGATCATTAAAAGGAAATTTTCTTAAGCATTATACATTCTCAACCCCAGTTTTGTAAAAAATTTGAAAATGACCAAGAAGTAAGAAGTTGTCCTCCCAACCGCCCTTCCTCTAAAAACATAAAACACTGAGAGAATCTATTGGGAAGCAATTTCTAGAAGTACATGGCTATTGAAAAAAAAAAAAAAAATCAGGTAGTGGATTACACACTTTAAAATCATTAAGCAATGAAGTGAAGGTCATCACAAATTCAACAATGAAGCTCAAATGTATGTTAGAAAAAACTATTGCCAAGACTATGGACCAGACTGTGCAGTATGGAATCTGTGGGATCCATCTGGCTAGTGCACCAGAAAAACTCCATCTTCCTTGGTACTTATCAAGTCAGATGATTCTACAGTAGTGTGAAAGTTCCCTCAGTTTATTTCAAGATACAAAGTGCTGCAGACATATGCTTTCAAAGGCTGCTGAGACAAAAAATTAACAATTTTGGAACAGAAGAACTATTAGAGATAATTCAGTTTATGGTATGTACCAGGGCTGAAAGTGAAGTTAACTTCTATCCACAGCCAGAATTTTTTTTTAGGAAATGATGCAGCTATGAAAAGAGTTAATTAACACAACACATCTCCTGCTGTACTCAAGGGGCATGGAATCCATTCTTCACCAGCTCTATTGGAGGAGGTTTCTATACATTTAATTCTGACCTTTCAGATCAAACTGCAAAGCATAGAGAGTTGTTTTGAAAACTACAAGAACTCAGAAAATAATCAAGGAAGAGGTTAAAAGCAAGCATAATTATGGACATGAAACAATTCGTACAGATTGGTTCATAAAAATACAGCATTGCCTGTTCCAGAAAGATCTCTGAGTGCTTTATGCACTTCAGAGAATGCTACACATCTTTAAAAAGTAGTCACAAAAGTCAAAATAAATGTTTTCACATTTACACTTTGATGAGAGTCCCTCTTGTATTTAATGTGGTATAAATCTCATTTATGGAAGTCTTAACTTTATTCAGTAAAGTTATCTTAATTCAGTGATTGTTCCTAGGTATACAAGCCTTTGGACAACTACATGCTTTTCTGCACATGGAACTGTTGTTGTGAATGTATTCTAATCTTACTGGAAATGAGTTCACAGATCAGTTTCCACCCTAGCTCCTGACAGACTTTCACATATCATTTTTCACATGTTGGCGAACCCAGCATGTTTGCAATTTAATATCTGACTACTTTTAAAACTCTCCCAGGAAAAGCAACGTGAACATCTGAAGAGCATGTCTGAAAATCACTAGCAGATACATGTGCTTATTCAATGCTTCTCCAGGAATTTTTTCAGACATAGACCCAAGAGCGCATTTCCTCTTCACTTTAAGCTCAAGGTCAACGACTCATTCTCCTAAAGTCAAATACATGCAAATTATATAATAAGAATTTAATTTAGACATTTTTCTTACCATTGCTCCCACACGTGAACAATGAGAGCAGTGACAGACTGACACCATTAAAAAAAAAAAAAATTCAATGCATTCTTTCTTCTTTTGTTACATTAAGTTTCTAGCACAGAGATACTGTTATATGTGATATTAAATCACTTCATTGTTTCAATTATATAAGGAATTCCAGACCAAGACTAGAAGCCACCTGCACCAATTGCTGCCTGAAAAAAAAACATTTCTGTGCGTTCATGGCTTTTGTCAAGTCTCTGCAGTATGCATTTCACTTCACTCTGACCACTGGGACTCTTTTAAACATAAGTCGATTTTCCAAACCCAACCAGTTTTATATGCAGTCTGTGCCTCTGTTTAAGTTATTTCTAAAAGCCACTTCACTAGAGCTACTGCCCACATCTTCAGGCAGCCCTTGTAGCAGTGTCCAGACAATCCCAATAGTACTCCCTAGAAAATCCAGCATGGCTTGATGGATCTTTTGAATAAAAGGAACTGCTTGAGAATTACCTGGTAATTCTTCTTAACTACACTGCATCACTTTCTTTATAGGACCTATGAACAGCTCCAGTTTTCTTTTTTCTAGGTAGCCTTGAAGATTAAAGATAAAAAGATAAAAACAACACAACTGGCTAAACACCAATAGGTTTGCAAACTATGGATATAAAGACACTTGCTACAATGCCATTGGGAGTGTCAAGTGACTAAGGGATATAGGGCCGAATTTTTTTCACCCATTAGTCCAATGTAATTCCTAATACACAAACATTGAGTAATATCTTGAGAACTAGAGAAGCATTAATATATTCTTGATTCAAGTGAATTCTAAGCATTAATACCTCCCTTAAATAAGGCAAATGCACTAGGGAGAACATGATGACAGTGTTAAAGTTAATGACCCAATGTAAGAGTATTTAAAACAGATTTGGCGCTAGCTTAATCACATTAATTGCCACATTGGACAAAGTGGAGAACAATGAATACATTGTCCCTGGAAGTCCTGAAGCAGCATCTTGTCCATTACGTTAAGGATGCAGTGACATTCATGATCTCCATGTAACTGTAACTTTGAGTGTACTTTGTCCTGATACATCAGCTAACTATGAATTATTAATCTAAGCAGTCTTCAAAGTATTTTTTCCTACTCTGTGAATTACCTTTAACAAGGCAATCTGTCTCTTTACCTAATCACAGCAATGCTTGTCAAAGACTGTTACTGGCTTGAGGATAAAATGGTGAGAAGAGGAGAAAGAATGTCATCTGGTGCTACTGCCCTAAGATGATTGGCACTCAGCTTTGAGTATGTGTACTCTTCCCTTTCCTAAAAAAATTCACCAGGAAGGAACTGGATTTGTCAGAAAGCACCAATAGCCATTCCCCCAAAAGTAACCTCAGGTCTCTCATGGTCAGGAGTCTGGGAAATTGACAGAGCCTTTTTTTATGTGAAGTTTCAAGGTGATGGAGAGCAGCTGCACTGTGCTCCTGGAACAGTTGGAGTGCCCACAGCTGCCCATGCTGCCCACAGCCACCTGAGCAGTCTGTGCTGGGCTGAGGGGGCTCTTTCTCCTACAGTCTCAGTCTAAGTACATCAATGAATTCACTGACCCTCAGGCATTCCTCCCTCTCAACTGGCCAGCAATGCATGAGAGTTCCCATCATTCCTCCAGAGGTCCAGAAACAAAGAATGAGTAGACTAGCGAAAAATAAATAAATAAATAAACAGCGCTGTCACGCTCTCTTCCTCACTTCAGTGCAATCAATAGAAAAGACAAACATGGCAAGAAAGACATGAGCTAAGTCAGGATGCTGCAAAACACATCATCGGTCTAACTGGTTAACAATAATAAAATAAAGATATGTAAAACAGGCTGTGTGTTACAAAAATCAGAATTTCTATAATTCAGCTGCTATCACAGACATCAGATATTTAAAATAGGATCATCAACAAAAGAGAAAGAGAAGTAACTGGAATAGGATTTCCCATGATACGATGAATACAGTCAGATTAAAAAGTCCTATTTTCAATCAAAAATGTCAAAGGACTATACTCACTAGTGAAATAACAGTATAATTAATCAAATAACCTAGCAGAATAAAGGCAATACTCATACCTTTTTTATTAAAGGTTTTCAGCAGAAAAAACCCCAAACCCAGACACCTGATTAGTAGATGCAACTAACATAAAAATTAAGAGTCTGTATTTGTTCAGATCTCAGAGAGGTCAATTTTTAATAAAAATTTCTTAGGAAAAGAAAATCAATTTAATTGCCTTTCATTTTAAGCTCCTAGATTAGATGATTTTTCCTTTTTTGTAAAATAATTCAAGTTTGTGCATGGGGCTACCTACACATTGCTTGAGCAACAAAGCTAAGAAGTCTTCTAATTGCATCCAAGGTCATGGAACCAAAGTGGACAAGGAGACTTCCAGATTTTTTTTTTCTGCTTACACTATCATTATTTTTTTCTTTTGCAAGCATTATCACTTAAGGGAAAGAATCTGTTGTCAGCAACTGCAATATTTTCTGCTAAGTCATTCTACCACCTTGCAAAGACATTTTAAAACATAAAAATGATTTACAACAACATTTTACAACAAAATGCTGCACTAGTTATATGAGAGATGAGCACAGTGTATCAATATGCAAATAGGAAAGCTCCTGCAAAAAAAAATTAGCAACAATCTCTAGGAATTTTGCAGAGTCACAGCAGACCTAGGACCTCAAAGGCCCTGATGATTTCAAATACAATAAATTCTGATAAAGGACTGACCAAGCTTAAGAGGCTCTGTGAAGACTATGCATGAAGATTTATGAATCAGTAAAATTAAACTGGCTTCAGAATACAGGTTGTGAAAACTCTTTGTATATAACACATGCAGTAACCTCTCGAGCCTGTGGAGAGGCAATTCTGCCTTGTTCTGGCTGGTAGAAGCCACAACATGGTGTTACAGAAAGAGTCAGAAAGACATTTCCTTCCTAGGGAGGGTCTTCAGACCTCTGAAGATGACCTGAATTTTCTCAGCAAGGAGACAAGTAGCTGCAGCTCATACAAAAAAAAAAAAAAACGCACTTGCACAGAAAACACTTTTCTCCCTTGTTTCTATATTTAATTGTTTATTTATATACTTCCTCTAATTTCTGCTTATCCCAACTATTTTGAACTTACCAGTGGCTGTATAGATGCCATAAAATACTAAAGGAATTAATTCCTGAGATGAGGGTAAGTGCATAATTTTCTGGGTTTTTCTTACTACAGATCACATATTGCATAAAGGAGATCTGCACTTCACAGCCAGGGGGTGGCAAGTTGAGGAAGGGCAGCAAGAGGGAGGGGAAAAACAACCACAAAACTTACAGAAAGATACAGGTGCATTTTACATTGATGTACTGAGGTAATTATGGATCTCCATAATAATATTAATACTAATTCTCTAGAACAAAAAATCACAATATAGAATTAAAGTTCTTTTGTTCTCACAGTTAAGATCTGTTGAGTCTATTCTGAAGCTGTTTTGTTTTCGGTGTACCAGCTGCACAGAGGGTAAGTTTATGTAATGACATGGAGAGGGCTGCAATCCCTGTTCTGTCCCTTTTAATTCTGGCTTTTCAAATGACATGAGGAACCCAGGTGGAAAGAATCACTCTGCATGTCTGGCCATGTGGCAGAAATGAAAATGTAATTGATTATTCTTATTAAGGGAACTGGTTTTGCCAGAAATCTCAGGTTTATTCAGTTTCATGCTTAAAATGAAATATACAGTGTAGTTAAATATTCTGTCTTTATTTTATACATAGCTTGAGCTGACTATAGTTGTTTCAATGATAGCAACAATGAAAATTATAATGTAAATTTAATCAGAAAGTTAATGGAAAGGAAGTGAAGAATACTGTGATCAGAAACTCAGATCTTGAAATGCACTCACATCTTCAAGTCTGCACACTGTCCCTGCTTCTGTCTGTAAAAATGTTAAGAGTTGCCTCAAGTCCATCAAAAAGAATGACTAGAAAAAAACTGAGGTATTAAGAGATTCAAATAATGGCTTCAGAGACTAAAAGGAAGAAGCTGTCTTCCAGTTTTTCTTTTATATAAGTTTAATAAGTTACTCCTCTGTGCTTAATCACTGTGCAGACACATCACTTTCTGGGTGCCCAAACGCTGGATATATTTTCCCACTAGATAAGTTAACACTGCAGCATTTGTAAACGGACCAGAAACTGCTGAAGCAAAGGTCCAAAGAAGATACAGAGCCATATAAGCAATTTACCCGCTGGGAGAGACCCCACATTTTGTATTGCTGGTAAGAAAACACTCAGAAGCAATCTCTACATTTGTGTTCCCAAAGGACACATGCTTTCAGTAGTTTATCAAGAATCCATGACTTCTATGCAAATTAAGTAACTTACTGTCCAATTATGCCATTTCTATGCAAAAGCATAGATTGCATAAGCTACTATTACATTTTCATCTCTAAAAAAAAATCTATTACTGTAGTCAGGTGTCATCTGAAAAAGAGATTTAGAAAATAAGCCTTGAGAGGAAAAAAAAAAAAAAATCTCAAAATCAACACATGATGCTGTCAAGCAATAAAACACAACTTAAATGTGAAGGCAACAGTGTCAGTTTGCCATGCATGAAAAGCTACTAAACCAAAGTAACAGAAGGAATTTTAGGCCATTAGTGAAGGTTCTGTTTCTTCAAAACAGCTGTAATTGACAAAAGAAAGCAACCTGACAAAATACAGCTCATGGTTCCAGAACCTGCATTCTGCCTCTCAGCATTAAACAAGTGAACTCTGATGGGATCAGTCACATTGCAGGAGAAAAGCAAGTGATAACCAAAACTGCTCTCTATTGATTTGTTTTTTCCCAGCTTGCTCTCAGGAGCATGTTTTGAACAGCTTCAAGAGAAGAATCTGGAATCAAGCACTTTCTAAAGTCTATTAGCCTAATAAAGCATTGTAATCTACTGTGAGTTCAATTTTTTGGAAGCTTCTCTCACACCATTTTAGTTGTCATTTCTTTGATTAAGGCTCCAGTGATTCGTGCTTGCACCTGGCTAACAGCCTGGAAGAAAGCCGTGGAACATAAAGGATTATGTTACAGGGTGAAAGTATCAGCCCAGAGGAATAATCTTTACCCTTCCTCTCTCCTTAATGACTTAAAATTATGAAAGGTTTAAAGGGTGCAGGATGGGTCTTCAAGAGAAGAAAATAGCCAATTAAACACAGAACTTCACCACCAACTGTCTCCTGCTTACCTTGCTGCCACACACCTGCAGATTTTCTGCACGACAAACAAAAGCAGTTGCCTCAAGCCTGGCATCCTCGTGGTTTCCTCTGGCAGCCACCTGAACAGCCGGACACTGAGCCCCCTCCCCAGCTGCCTGTCGGGGGATGCGTGCACTGTGCTGGGTCAGCAGCAAACCCCAGCCCGTGGGGCCATGGTGCAGGTGGGAAATGCTCAGAAGCACCTTCTCCACGAGTGACACCCACCTAAAGCATTACGCAGGTGATACCCAACACCACTTCAGGAGATAAATGCTGCTAAAGCAAGCGGGCTGCAGTAATTTGGATTGGGGTATATCCTTCTTAAGGAAACCAGCCGTGAGACCTGCTTGTTAAAATCCTGGTGTTTTCATGCTGGTGCCCGACTTCATCCTCACAACGAACCGGTGCTCACTGGTTCTCTGCAAGGCCATGTCACACAGTGGGACAGTGCAGGACAGGATTATCTTGCCTTAGAAATGAGTTAGACAAACACAGCCGAGACAGACTGTGAAACCTGTGTTAATGATGGCAGACATGAAGCTGGAACACAGAGGGAGAGAAGCAAATCTTGCAGCCCAATGACTGCTTCTAACATCCATAGAAAGGCTATGATCAGATCCACAGCAGGAGGCAGCAAGGATGACTGGAAAGTCTCTGAAAGGAGTTCCAGGCATGAAATGCTTTGCTGTAGCTCTTTCCAGTACCTGCTGTCAAACACTTCAAAGAAAAGCTCAAGAGATACCAGTTGAGATAAATATGAGAATAAGCTACTTAGTCAAACATCTCAGCTTAATTCCTACTGCTTGGAGACTCAGAGGTGATTGCTTATATCCCTGACTGGTTTTAATGCACAAATTTAAACAATATTCTTAGTCAAAAGTATCCAACTCCTTTTGATTCTCACAGATTATTTTTTTTTTGTCCAATGGCTAGAAGACTGAAGGAATCCAATGCCTAAGGAAAAAATGTCTTTCCTTAAACTTACCTCTATTTCTTCCAAAAATAAATCTAGTTTTGACAGCAGACTAGAATGTGAGAATCCTACTATGAAAGCATAAAATATAAAATGCTTGATTCCAAAGTCTTTTTCAAGAAAAACAGTTTGACTGTGCAGGTTTTGGTGAGAGGGTTTTGTGGGAAGAACAATCTCCTTCCACATGGAAGTGCTTTTCTGTCAAGACACCATAAAGATACCTGTTACCACCCACTAATTTTCATTGTCATCAAATGTTTCCGTTACCAAAGAAAATTAAAAACTTTCCACTGCTGAATTCATTTACATATTTATATATTTCAACTCCCTCATTATTTATTTTTTCAGATACCACTTATCTATTAATGGCTTTGCTTCTACAAGAAATCAACTTCTACAATGTTCTTCAATACTGCTATAATGTCTTTTTTTTTTTTTTAATGCAGTGATTAGAATTCAACACACTACTTTATGGAAGAACTCAACAAGAAATTCTATCATGTCATTGCTTAGTCTGGCTTACATTCTTTTTCTCTACCACTGAAGTTCAGCTTCACACTGACTGGATTGCTGGAGAACTTTAATTTTTACCATAGTTATTGATGAATAAAATTAGCACTTTAGAATTCTTTACAGGTAGGCTTTTCTGCTTCCTCAAGCACAAAACACATGATAATTCAATTGCAATTAATTTTCAACATGAAGAAGTTACTGGAAATTCTTACAAATTTGTTCCTTCTGAATTCAAACCCATTTAAGTCAGGCATAAAAGGAAGAATATTTAAAGTCATGACAATATGACTGTAAAGAACTAAACCATGACTTTGTCATCCAGTCTAATGAAAATGAACAAAAATATTCATGCTTATATTCAATTTCTTACTGGGGCTAGTTCTGCCTCTGATAGCACAGAGCCCATGTACGTTATGTTCTAGATTATGAGGTATAATGCAGTGGATTGCATTAAATGAGTAAAAAATGGAAAATGCAGTAAATAGTAAAGAGCATCATCTGTATTGTAAAATCAGAATCTTTATGATCCTCTACCATGTGATAATGGCAGAAGCAAATGTGATTTTTGCATAAAAGCTAAACCTGGGAGGAGGTGTGTGTTCCACAACCAGATATTACATACATAACACTTCTCCAATTAACTCTGTGTCGTGGGTTGGACACCAGGAGCCTACCAAAGCCACTTTATCACTCCCCTTCACAACTGGACAGGGGAGAGAAAATGTAATAAAAGGTTCATGGCCTAAGGTCCAGGAGAGAGATTACTCACCAAATACCATCACAGGCAAAACAGACTCGAATTGGGGATATTAACTGAATTTATTACCTACAAAATCAGAGTAGGATAATGAGAAGTAAAATAAATCTTACAACTACCTTCCTCCTACTCCTCTCTCCTTCCCAAGCTCTGTCTCCTCTCCCCAGCAGCACAGGGAGACAGGGAATGGGGCTGAGGGTTAGCTCATCACAGGTTGTTTCATCCACTGTTTAAAGAGTCTTTCCCCTCCTCCAGCCTAGGGTCCCTCACATGGAATATAGTCCTGCATGAACTTCTTCACTGTGAGTCCATCCCACCTCCAACAGCCACATGCTTTTAAAATACCTACACGGTTTGCAGCCATTCAAAGGTGTTTTGATTGCACAAACATATTCCATTAAAGTAATAAATTTTCAGAAGACAAGAAAATTTTATTAATACAACAAGAGAACCATAAAAGCTCTTTAGAACAATATTCCAGTTATCACATCAGCATTTTATTCACCAAATAGGCTATGGACTTGGCTACATCCACCTACTTCTGCCTAGGTAAGAAGACTTAACAGCCAAGCTATTTTTACCTTGGCTGTTAAGTCTGAAGCAGTTGAAGAAAGCTTAACAACTAAAAGGGTATATCGAGTATAAGAGATGCCTCTAGCAACAGCTAGAGCCTTGTTCGACCTGTCACCTTATTTTCATCGCCCTTTCCAATGCAGTAAGTGAAATTCTCTAAATTTATGTTAATCTTGTCATATACAGTTTATACAGTTTCCACTGACAAGGAAACTGCTGGCCATTAGGAAATTGCTGGCCATTACTGCTGCACAGAGAGGAAAAAACGGGGTTTCATTTGCTGAAATCTGTTGATCCCAGAACTGTTTATCCACACGGCATCTTTGCCAGCTGCCAGTCCTCAGTGTGCACAGCACATGAACAGAGCTGTTCACTCCGTGCCCACGCTGCAGGAGAGCTCCAGCTGCTGTGCAATCTCAGCCTTGCTTCATCAGGGGGAATCCACTCCTGGCACGGCAATGGCACATTCAAGTGCCCATTAAATGGCTCCAAATGCAGACACAAAGCTCCAAACGCACAGCAAAGCAAACAGGAATCAAGAAGAAACACTTCTACATGCTCAGTCATCAGTGTCACTGCAACCCATGCACATGCAGCAGGAAACAGCACTGGGATATCCCAGCTGCACTTATTTTCAGGGATATCACATCAGTGAGGATTCCAGTATCTATTTTGTGTTGCAGTCACCGCAGACACAAAAATAAAGACAAATGATGAACAGCAGCACCTTGTTGGAATGCAAGTCTTCCTGGCTTCCTTTCCCACTTCTCATGTAGGAGTTTCTGCAGCCAAACAGCCCATACCTCTCCCACCAGGTGGCTGATAAGAATGTTCTAGCTATCTACAAGCAGCTCCACAGCATCAGTGGAGCTTTTTTCCCTCTTTTGAGTGCATTCACAACCAAGCTATCACCAAAAACAGATAGTCTAATGTATGCCAAACAATTAAGACAGCTTTTACAGATAACAGAAACACACTATATGCCCTAGCAGGCTCCAGAGAACACATTCAATGTAAAACCTTTTGAAGGAGATCAGGTTAAATATGTTTAAATATGATAACGTCTGGCATTTAAACCACTCTTCAGCATTCTGAGATGCCATTTTCCCCTTCAAATGTTTATATTTTCCCAGTCTTTAGAGCATGTCTCCCTGATTTTCTAACACCTCTGTTCTAAACAATTCAGTACAAGCAAATTTTTGTGTGCAGATAAGATCAAAATCACAGAAAAAGAACTGTGACATCAGCTGAACCTATAGCTGATGTACTGCCCTGGTCTGTGGGCTAAATAGTCTGGCAAAAAAAGCAACATTCACATCTGTCTAAACAAATCCATTTCCCTGGTTAATCATTCCTTTTCATTTCTAAAGATACCACAACAGCATAATGACATAATTGCTGGTATCAAAGTAAAATCTAGGAGGTGGCAATAACTATGTGAAATCTGTAGGTGTGCTTACAAGCTACCTTTACAAAGAGGATTTTATAATATAGGAAGAGTAGTGAAAAAGGATAATCCGTAATGTGAACACTTATTCTCCAAATTTCATTGCATTAAATTTTATTTTTCCTTAGACAGAAAGCTAAATATTTTTAAAGAATTCAGGAAAAAAACAAAAAGGAAAATATGCCAAATTAGGCACTGTGTGTGTGCACACATTCACAATCCAGACGCATCAGGTACATGACAAATCAAATTCTCATGCATTAACAGAAAGCATAACAAGGCAAAGGATATTTGCCTTAAACCAAAACACTGACAGAGCCTGAGACTGCTTTTGCTTCCTCTACCTGACAGATGCAAGTATATCCTCAAGCAATTATATAAAAGTAGGAGAGTAAGCAGGGCAGTTCTATTTCAGGCTTTGCCATTAACCTACCATATTGGTTTGATTTTTATTTTCAGTCGAAAATAAGTCAATGGTCTTGACCCATGTCATGGTCATTATTTTTCCTACCTGCTATATTTCAAATGGTTGTTATTACATTCATGTTCACCTTTTTTCCATTTATACAAAAAAAAANNNAAAAAAAAAAAAAAAAGCCAGTTGTTCTACTAACAAAATAGGAAGTCTGTTGTTCTTCCACTAACAGGGAGAAGTATGCAGGGGTGAAGAAAAAAAGAAAGAAAGCCAACAAGCCCCAATCAAAAACCCCCAATCATTCCCATCACAAGCAAACATACAAGCATTTCTCCCACTTTACACAAAACTCTGCCTACATGAAACGTCTAACAAATTCCTAAACCTGTGCAGCCGACACCAGTCCTCAGCCTGGGAAGAATTTGCCATTTATGCATTACAAAGTGTCAAGTGGCAGTGGAGCAAGGTCCTTTCTGTAGAGGAGCAGCCAGCTACGCCCTGCCGGAGGCGCAGAACGTTTGCAGCGCGGTTAAACGGGGCAGGTCGCGCTCTCTCACAGCCCCGCTGCCGCCCGGCGGACACAGCAAGGATCCCCATGCCCGAATCCCGGGCATTTCCTCACTCAGCTCAGATACTTTCACCAGGTACTGAATCTGCTCTTTCTCTGCCCGAGCTTTAAATGCAGCACTACTCACTCTGCCTGGAGAGGGGAAGTTTCTTTCTAGACTCTCATACAACTTTAAATTGGAGACCACCAATTTCCTTCTAGTGAAGGGTAAAATCTTTGTTGTTAAGAAGTATGTGTAACAGGGAGACAGTTATGGCTTTCTGTATATAAGGATATGCTGTTATCTAAAGAAATATAAGAGCACAAGGCAGTCCTTTGGCATTCCTCCAGCACGTATGTGCTTTCAAACTCTTAAATGTAATAATTTTGAACTAAAGCTTCTTCATGTTTGTTATTCAGATCTCAAGAAATTGTATAAACAAACAATTTGCAGACAAATTCTGCTAGTAGAACACCTAGTCTCTGTCCCAGCAGGGGAAAAAATGGTTCACAGTATTATGTGCTTATGCACTTGACCTGATTTTATGCCAGGATCAGAGCTGCTGATTTTGCAAAATGTATCTTCCAGTTGAAATCTGCACAAGATATATTTATGTATTGTGGGCTCTCAGTTAAAGATATCTCTATCTGAAGCACCAAAGAATATAAAAATGAGGTCTTCAATTAATTATTCAAAAGTTGAAGCTACTTGAACGGGTAAATTCTATTTAAAATTCTGCCATTAAATCAACACAATTTAGTCCCAAGAAGTGAGTATCAGCTCTTCCACAAACAGCAATTTTTTTCTTGTAAAAGAAGTTAAAAAATAGAAACCTGTGAAATATCCACTGAGTGTTACGTTTATGTTGCAATTTATTCTACATTCAACATTCTCTACAGTCTCATGCATTCTACACTTGTAATGTGAAATTTAGAAGACCTTCTCATTCTAAGATATGCAGTATTAATTTTGTGTGCATAAAAATCAGCTCTTTTATGAATAATTCAAGTCCAAATTAAGTTTTGAATGCTTCTATTTTAGTTGTGGCCTGGTGCAACATGATAATCACTACGTGAAATAACTACGGGCCAGCAAGAAAATAAAAGTGCCTTTTCTATTTCTGCTATTAAATGTGATCAGTATATTGCAAATCCTCTTCAGGGCAGAGCAAAGTTTCCCTTGTTTAGCTTCCAATTTAGAATTATTTCTCTTAAAAAGTCTACAGTCACATGTAGCATAAATTTTAGAGTACAAGCACTGTTCATGCTGTATCACCACTTCTCTATGCACACCATTTTCAGATTCTCTTGCACCACAACTAAAAGGTCATCCCTCAGTATAGCAAATGCTATCAAAATAGCTACCCCACTGTTTTGTTACTTTCCATGGAAAAATAGAAAATATTGCTAAAGCACAGTAATATATTGCTCACACATTGGTATTTAGGTATTAGTATGAAACACAGTTCACAAGGAATCAAAATATACAAATCTACGCCTGGAACAGAGAGCAAAAAAAAAAAACCCAAATCATCTAAAGACAGAAGACATCCCACTAAGAGTTCAGAAGGCACTAAAAAAAAAGAAGTGTAAAAAAATATTGGTCTTTTTCAATTGCTTACCCTAATGGCCCACACTGCTCTTCATGGCATTGCACAAGTATTTCCTTGGCCCATTGTCAAATAGTCACAGCTACCCAGCTTCCAAACAGCACTACTGATAACTTTTAGCTCTTACACACCTCTGCTCGCAGCACCCACCTTCCCAAGGATACCCAGCTGGTTTGCATTTCTGCTGCTGACTCAAAATGCCTCAGCTACTGTTCACTAAGCACAGGTGCACAGCACTTTGATCCTCTGACCTTGCCAGCCTCAAAGGTGGAAGCCAAGGTGGGGCTGAGAAGGACACCAGGGCCACCCAGCACACCTGAGTAGGACACCTGGGCGTTCCCAGGAATGAGGCTCCACCACAGCCCACGCCACACCTGCTGACCCAACTCCACCACAGACTCCAGCTGCAGGGGGAGAGCTCTTCCCATTCCTCCTCTCCACTCAGTTCCTGACCCAGGGACAGGCCAAGAGATAATCAGGTTGATAATGCAATGCTACCATTGATTTTTAACCCCACCTTAAAAATGTCACATTTTCACACCTAAAGGTCAAATGTGGAAATAAATTAATAAATAATGTATATGTTGGTGCTTTAAAAACAGTTATAAACACTTGAAAGAAAACAGCAGAGCCTGACACTGCAGAAAATTCCTGGGAAGTACAGCAGAACTTAGATTATAACACTAAGAACAGGAAAGGCATCCTGTTTCTTCAAAGCCTACAAACCTTGAGAAAACTAACAAATTGACAGTTTTTTAAAACTAAAAAACTGATTATTTTAACATTTATAAACACCGGTCAGTTGCAAACTGTCAGTCCAACAGATTTATTACAAGCCTGCAGCCGGGTTGCGTGCATAGGACTGAACAGAGATTCTCACACAAAGAGTGTAAGTACTGTCTTAACTCTGTAATAAACAGATTCATTTTGTTCTCAGCTTGTGAGTCTTGTTTTCATACACTACAAACAGTGACATTTTCATGCATCATTTTATATAATGGTTGGTTATTCTGCCATTGTTAAGCACCTGGATAACCCTTCTTAGAAAAATGAAATGGTTAGGAATACACACACACCCCAGTACTCTCCATTTAAAAAGAAAATTTAAAAAGTTTTTTAGCTTCATTCACCAAAAGTACATTTCACAGAGAAAGTTTGCCTTTTATTTATATAGTCTAGGGTACTGAAACGTTACCTATCACAGTTACTAAAAAGCCCAAGAATAGCTCACATTTTATTTTACTTTAAAAAGCCCCCTCTCAAATTAACCAAAACCAAAAAACGTAACAAAACACACACAAAAAAACCCCACACAAAAACAAAACCAAAACCAAAAAGAACCCACAGCATGTGAAGAACTCACTAATCATCTTCTTTATTGTTTGGGTTTGGGGATTTTCTGTCACTTGGAAAGCAAAAAGTCCATAAGTGGTGTCCCTGGATTATTTTGACATAGTGCCTGTGTTTATGCCCATTTTGCACTGTGCAGCACTATTTTCTAAATGCTTTTGTGTTGCACCATTTATTGAGTTGCAGGTTATCCAGCAGTTACAATAATGATAAACATTTATTTTAGACACCTTGTTACAGATACTTTTCTTTCTCAATTGCTTTCAGTTGTTTGCAAGGGTTTATTTATAAACATTGTACATTTATAAACACCTGTCAGTTGCAAACAATTTCTTCACTGGGGGCAGCTGCACCGTCAGAGACACTGTATGACAATTTCAGCTTCAGAAAACACTCTTCTGTTATGCCCCTCTTAGCAAAGGACTTTATCTCATCATCATTAGAAAATAGAGCTGTTACAAAGGAAGTATTAAAGTGTTTTTACATAATCTTTTCACCACTGTTTCACATCAGAATTAAACATCCCTTCGCTATTAGATTAAATACTAAAAGAGAGAAGGTATTATATTAAATTTGCCTATAAAGCTGTATAGTTACCCCAATTTTACAAGCATGTATCCTCCTAGAAAAGGAATGTTAGCCACTATTTGCACGGCAAGGCTTTTATAAAAATAAAATAAAACAAATGCCCGGCTTAGGGTTGAACATTCCAGCGAACATAATGTGAATATACGTAGCTACATACTTGTCATTACATACAGGGAACAAAAGTTCCCTTCGGAGAGAAGTGTTAAATCATCTCTGCACTTGGTCGTATTTCTATCATTACTGCAGAAGACCACTAGGAACACTTAGTTTTTATGAAACCCTGACAGACTATTCCAACTCCCGCTACTATTGCTGAAAGCGGCAGATAAGTCCCGACGCCAGCACAGACTAAATCCATTTCAGGGTGAACCAGATCCGCCCGCTGGGAGGGAGGAGCCGTCCCGCCTGGGCACCGCCC
>WAAG01086945.1:0-21485 GCA_013390105.1 Tichodroma muraria | reverse complement strand
TTTTAAAGGCCTGCGGAGCGGGGCATGGTAGCGCCGGGAGGGCTCCGGGTGGTCGCGGGGGTCTCGGGGGTCTCGGTCTGACTCCGTGCGCGTTGTGCTGCTTTCAGCAAATACAGAGCAACTTTATCGTGGTGATCCACCCCGGCTCGACCACCCTGCGGCTCGGGCGGGCCACGGACACGCTGCCCGCGGGCATCCCGCACGTGATCGCGCGGCGGCACAAGCAGCAGGGCCAGGCGGCCTACAGGGACAGCTGGCTCCTCAGGGACGGCCTCAATGTAAGCGCGGCGTACGAAATCCGCGAGAACATCGCCTGTTCTGCGGCGGCTTGGTTTGTTGTGTTGTGCATATGCGCCCTCCATCCTTCGTGGTTTTCCAGTCAAACTTTTTTTTCACCCTTTTAGGGACCGTAGATGCCATCTACTGAAGTCAGTAGGCTTGGACCAGTCTGTGTTTGCGTTTTATTTGATTTGTTTTCAATTAACTAAATCTAAGAAACCTGATAGGTTGAGAGTTTGTACATGTTGATTTCCCTGTGCTATGGTCTGGTACCACCATCTTCTGATGGAATGCCAACTGTAGGATTGGAATCTCCATTTGTGAATGTGTTGGTTACTAGTTAGTGGCTTGGGTAACACAGCAAGTCATTTTAGTCCACCCTGGTCAAAAATAAATACGTAATACTCTTATTTGTAATCTGAATATGTAAAAATTAAATTAACCTCTCTAATATTAAACCTCACCTTTAAGTAATTAAGATCTATTCAAACATTTTTGCTCATACTTCATATGTCTGTAGTTAAGTAGATAATGGCCTGAGCACGTCACTGGAGATGAAGTCCAGCACCCACTAAAAGCAGTTAAAAGATTCAACTTGACTTGAGTAGGTGTTGGTAACTCTAATATAAAAGGCAGTTTATTTAAAAATAAGCATAAGTCTGTTTTGTATTGTACAAACATCTGTCCTTTCTACAGTCTATCAACCACAGTAATGATTTCATTGTTTCCTAATAGCTTCACTATTACCAGTATACAGCTGTGATTTGAAAGTATTTACATTGCATTTTTGGGGTCTTCCTTAGAAACCTGAAAGTACCGAGCAGAGACAAAATGGCCTTAAAATGGTGGACCAAGCAATATGGTCCAAAAAGATGTCAAATGGAGCAAGGCGCATACCAGTGTCACCTGATCAGGTAACTCATTCTTAAGGTCTTATTGAATTGTTCATTCATACAGTACTTGGGTGTGATGCTGTGCTTCAGTAGACAAGAAGAGATACCCCTTCTAAACCAAATGTGGATGGTGCTGTTGTGTTACCTAACTCTGAAAATGTGAGAAAATTAAGATTTAAAATGTTTCCTCAAGGGCTGGGTTCGAAGGGGTGTTTCATTTTTCTTCCATGCATAAAAAGTGACCAGTAAAATATTTATCAACAGGGTTTGGTTTGGTTACATTTCAGGCCAGGTCGTACAACAGACAGATGAGGCCTGCCATTTTGGATCACAGCTCTGGGGCCAAGTGGACAAACACATCAAATCATCCTGAATTTTTGGTAGGAGAAGAGGTAAGATTGATTTTCTTGCTGAATGAGGCTTCATGTGTTTTAATGCTGCCATTGATCAGTTGCAGTCTGCTGTAAGTTAGTATGTACTGAAAGATGTGTAGAGCTAACCAAGCAAAACTGAGAAACTTTACTGCGGAGTACTGAGTATTTGTTTTTATTCAGCAAGACAAGAGAGTCCCCCCATTTGCTTAACAAGCATCTTGGATCCCTTGCTGCTATAAATCAGGGTTTTTGCACAGAGTAGGTGAGAACTTTACCCATATGGCATAATTCAGAGAAAAGGCAAGAAACTGATAAAAGTATCGCTACATGGAATTGCTGCTGAGTAACATGATATTTGTGGGCTTCAAAGTGTTTGAATTACTTTAGTTTCTAATATGAGGTCTTGGAAAAATATACCTTTATGTTCACTAGATGTCTGTGGGTAAGAACATTCAATCAATTTAAATGATCTATTTGCTGTCTTTGTATTTTAATGGTTTATAATCAAGCCCTGTTGCAAAGAAATCTGTTGTATTGCTGTTACATCAGTCTGAGCTCTGCAGTGTCTTGTATCTGCTTTGGAAATACTTTTCTTCCCAGTTGTTACTCATTTTGTTACTTTTTTTNAGAATCGATGCCCAGAATGTAATCTCTTATTTTCAGGCACTGTATGTTAATCCATTAGATTCTTATAACATCCATTGGCCCATTAGAAGAGGGCAGCTGAATCTCCACTCAGGACCTGGTGGCTCCCTCACTGCAGTACTGGCAGACCTGGAAGTTATATGGTCACATGCAATACAAAAATACCTGGAAATACCACTGAAAGACCTAAAGGTGAGCTGTGAGCAGCACATTGATGTGGCGTGGGCTGTATCCACTTCTCTGAGTGTCATGGTAAAAGAGAAGCAGCTTGCTGTTATTGGTAACCTCTTACTGGTGCTTTTCTTAATAAATCTGCTTCTTTCTGCTGGTGAGCAGGGTTCCCAAGACTTCATCTGGAGTTTTGTCCATGTCTTTAAGACAAAAGCTGTTGATAGAACTTCTAACAAGGATGTTTAGAAATCCCATGATAGACGTTTCACAGTCTTAGTCTTTGTTTGGGGTTTTTTTGTTGACTGTGGAGGAGGCACCTGGGGAAGATTTGTCTCATACTTGTGTAGTTACTTAGCCTTGCCAAGTAAGTGTTTGTCTCATGCCTGATGTACTTTTAAACGTTTTAATGGCTATAGACTCTTGGCACTTACTTTAAACACATTTTAAAGTACTAAAAATCTTCCCCTTTCCTAAAATTTAGACTTTTTCTTTAGTAAGTTATATATCAAACTTTATTTGAGAGCTGGCTTTAATTTACTTTTTTTGTCTTCAGTACTACAGATGCATTTTACTAATCCCAGACATCTATAATAAACAACATGTGAAAGAACTGGTAAATATGATCCTAATGAAGATGGGCTTCTCAGGTAAAAACCATAATGAAGCAAGTACTTAATGATTAATTGCATAAAGATTTTCTTTTTCTTTTAAGGCATATTTTTGTACATCAATCCCAGGTTAGCAATCCCAGCTAGCACCCTCATCTCTTGCCAATCACATAGCTGCTGTCTCTTTTAGAGGGGCAGAATGGTTGGCTAATATTGAAACAAGCTTTTTGGTTTGCTGTTATGCATTCTGGCTGTGGGCTTCTCAGTCAGCTGAGGTAAAAGTAGCAAAATGCTGATTTCTTAAGTATTTCTAAAATGCATGATTGTCTGAAGGACAGACTGGAATCTCTGGTACTCCTCAGGTTTAAGTATGGGCTTGTGACACAAATATACTCTGTAAAGGTGGATTGTAGGGAAAACAGGGTCAAATTGGAGCCTCATAACTACTTAAAGACCATATCTGAAATGCTAATAATAATGCTATTTGATTAAAACCAGAAAAAAATAGGAAAACACTTCATCTACATCTGGTAGCCAAGACCCTGCACTACCAGATTAAAAAAATAATTAAAATTTGGAAACAGTACTTTTAATCTTGTAGAAAAAGGATCATTTGACCCTGCTCTTAGCTTTTTTCCAGGACTTTTAAAGCCTTATCCAACAAAAAAATCTCAAAGTATCCCCCACCCCATCTTCACTAAATATACAAGCTTTCAGTGCAGAGCCAGGCTATTTGTAGATCTTTAAAAGACATTAAAATGTCCTTTAAATGTCAGCAACATGACTGTAAATTAGTTTGGCGTGAATTTAATATAATTTTTTCTCATGTTACTAGGAATTATCGTACACCAGGAATCTGTCTGTGCTACCTTTGGAAGTGGTTTAAGCAGTGCTTGCATTGTAGATGTGGGAGATCAGAAGACAAGTGTTTGCTGTGTAGAAGATGGTGTTTCCCATCGCAACACCAGGTACCTTAGAGTGTGGAGAATTATTATAATCATAGGCTTATTTGCTTACCAAAGATTTGACTTTTAAAAGGAGACAACATTTCTATAAATATAGTTTTCTTACTCTGAGGCATTTAAGAGTCAACTGTTACAATATGAACCTTAAGGAATTATTTTTAAAAGAAGAAAACAGGCAGAACAGATCAGAATACTGTGTTCTGCAAACTCTGTGGAAGTTATGATCCCAGCACGTCTAAAATCTTACTAGCGTTTCTCTCCCTATCACTGCAGTCAGCCAGTACTTCAGCAGCTACATAAAAAAGATCTTTTTCTTCTCTGTGCTTTAGGCTGTGCCTTGCATATGGAGGATCTGATGTGTCAAGGTGTTTTTATTGGCTTATGCAACGAGCAGGGTTCCCATACAGAGACTGCCAGTTAACTAATAAGTTGGATTGCCTGCTACTTCAGCACCTAAAGGAGACGTTTTGTCATCTAGATCAGGTGAGAAGGGGCAAATCGTGGGTTATCCAAGCAATTTTTTTTTCCTTTACAGAATGTTATTCTGGGGAGCCTTTTTGTGAGTCCAAGTCAATTGTAAATATTTTACTCAGGATAGTACTAGCAAAAGCTATAGAAGCTTTAGACTTGAAATATTTGTAACTTGGTTTATTTTTCCTCTAGCTGAAAGGAATCCCAGCCCTTAGAAAGATAATTTCTTTGTTCTTATTGCTGAAAGGAGCTGATAATAATTGCATACTTGCTGGTTTTCGACTTCAGGTCTGTAAGATCTGCCAGCAGGTCTCTTCTTCCTGCAAAACTCTCATTGTAGAGGCTTAGCATGTCGAAAGCTGTCTGGCACATCATACTACATGGAAAAGACTTTAAAAAACTCAGGAATAGGTAAATAAAATCCATAGTTAGAAGAGCGTTTTGTTACTTTTTGTTGTTTTCTGTAGTTAAATAGATTATGCAGCTTGATAAATATAAAAAAGATACTTTTCTGTTTGTTTGTTTCCATTGTTTCTGACCTTAGGATATTTCTGGATTGCAAGATCACGAGTTCCAAATTCGGCATCCGGATTCTCCGGCTTTATTGTACCAGTTCCGATTGGGGGATGAAAAATTACAGGTGATTTTTAAATTAAATTACAAGTATTGAGCATTCAGACTCAGAGCCTCAATTTGTATCAGTCCAGTGCTATGCTTAGTGATTTATGTGATCCATGTGATTTATGCATTGTTCTTAAACTACGCTTGTGGATAAAATTAATTCCTACATGGATGAGTGGGCCTAATGCAGCACTGGTGGATGCACAAGACTTTCTAAGTAGTTTTAGCCAGAATGGTTGTTGCTTCATCTGATGATTATGCTTCAAGTGCAAAGCATAAATGTTAATTTTGCAAGTTTTTCAGCTCACCATTGAATTTTCTAATTTTGTAACAAACTACATTTGAGTACTTATTTATCATACAATGCTAAATCTGTAAAGAAACTTGTGTATTTGTTGGGATTTTTTTAGATTATAAAAAACAGAAGATGCTTTAGTATTTTGCAAACTACCTGGAAAAAACCCACCTCTATTTAATTTTGAATTGTGAGAGAAATAGACCTAGATTTTTCTTTTACCTGTAGTAAATGCCAAAAGAAGGAATACTGCAGTAAAAATATGCCAAATCTCTCTTCAGGCACCCATGGCTTTGTTTTATCCAGCAACTTTTGGAATTGTTGGACAAAAAATGACAATTTTGCAGCACAGGTCACAAGGTGACCCTGAGGATCCTCATGATGAACATTATCTGCTGGCCACACAAAGTAAGCAAGAGCAGGTGTGTGATTGCTGGTTTTATTTTTCATTAACTCTCATTTAATTGGGGACTAAAATGAGGACTCACTATCTTATCTCAGAAATCAGAGTTTGTTACTTCGGTCAGAAGTATTAAGGAATAAATTTAAAGTTGCAGTTGCAGATGCCTAAACAATGCTTTAATTAGAAGTGTGCATTTTTAAAGTCTAAGGAGACTTCATATTATGGGATTGATCAATCTGATGGAGTTCAAAATAAGCCCTTACTTAGAACATGAGGATTAAAATGAAAATAAGATGAGGTAATAATGCAGGGCTTAACCTTGCTCTATGCAAAAAGGTGAAGGGAAGTACAGTGGTTCTTAGTTAAGTCTTTGTACTGTTCTGTAACCTGCTGTGACCTTTCTGCATTTTTCATATTTCAACTTTTCTCATTTTTAAGTCTGCAAAAGCTACAGCTGACAGAAAATCTATGTCAAAGCCTGGTCCATTTGAGGGAGAATTGAGAGGCCAATCCTCAGACATTTCAGAGAGGATCTACCCACAAGAAGTGGAACTGGGATCTTCCCAGGGTGACTGTATGATACCTGGCAATGATTCAGAGGAACCTTTAACTGCACACATGTCCCGGAAAACTGCTATTACTCAGTTTGAAGGCAAAGCCTTGGGCCTGGACAAAGCCATCCTTCATAGTATCGACTGCTGTGGTAAGAATTACATTTGTACAAATCTGTATAATAGACCCCGGGTGGATTTATGTAACTCCTGTATTTCACCAAAGAAAGATGTGTTCCTAGCTTTTATCACCTGGAGAGTAGCTACACTGTTTCTTATGCTTGCATCTTTGTTGATTTTTCTCCAGCTCCATGTCTAAGGAATAGAAGAATTTTAAAAGCAAACATCAGTTTCTGTCTGGTTTGACTTACACTAAATTAATTGTAATACAAGCCATATTAACTTTAAAAAACAGATGTATTTCTATATATTCATTTATTCCAGCATCTGATGATACAAAAAAGAAGATGTACAGCTCCATCTTAGTAGTGGGAGGAGGCCTTATGTTTCATAAAGCTCAAGAGTTTCTTCAACATCGAATTCTCAACAAAATGCCACCTTCTTTCAGAAGAGTTGTTGAAAATGTTGAGGTCATCACAAGGCCTAAGGTAACTGTTAACTGATAGCTTAGTCAGTAAACTATGATTGGTTGAAATCTTTGAAAGATTGAAAGAAAAAAAATCTTTCAAAATCCCAGAGTAGTTGAATAGCTGAGATTTAAGGGAGCTTTCAGCCTATAACATATCACTGGCTGGTTAGGGATGGCGTTAGAGGCATAGCAAGAGTGCGACTTGTACAGGTGACTGAAGTGCTTATTAGTTCAAGGCCCTATTCTTAAAGAAGCAGTTAGTAATGGCCTGTGAAGGTAACCTGTCTCCCCAGCAAGAAATTGTGACTTTTTATTTTTTAGTATTATCAAGATGGTAGAAAAACAGGCACTGAGATTAATTTTCATTTGGCATTAATCAGGCAAAACTTGTAAATGTGCTTCCATCTATTTCAGAACCCCCATTACTGAAGGCAAGATTTTCATGATGTGCTTAGAAAGCATCTTAAAAAGTGACTTCTTGAAGCAACTTGAATATCAATTAAATATTTTTATCTCACTGTTTTTTCCTGGATAATACTGAAAAACTTTTCTCCTCCCCTACCCCACCAAAGTCTACTGGCAAGTACTGTGGGAAAAACAGGATACAGCTTTGCAGAACTGTGCCAAATGAGACCAGTGACTGTGTGCAATCTGTTTTGAATCTAGGATATGGATCCCCGTTTAATTGCCTGGAAGGGAGGCGCAGTTTTGGCCTGTCTGGACACAACTCAGGAGCTCTGGATATACCAGCGGGAGTGGCAGCGTTTTGGTGTCAGGATGTTACGGGAGCGAGCTGCGTTTGTCTGGTAACGGAGGTGGTTACAGAGGAGCCTGTGGGAACTTCACTGAAGATTGCTTTCCCCAAATGCCCTTTTTTTCCCACTGCACATGAATTGATCTTCTGCTGATATATATTTTTTTGTATTTTATTAATATTAACTTCAACTGTGATTTTTCTGGATGTGTTGTAAAAAAGCAGAAAACTTACTGAATTCACTTGACTTCAGCTACCCATCATCTTTTGAATTGTATGCATTGAATTCTTCATACAGAGTATCACTGTCATCTCCAAAGTAACTATATTTATATTATAGAAGTTGTGTATATTAAAATTGTACGATGTAGGAACTTAAGGTATAAAATATTATGTGACAGATGTCAAGCCAAGATTAATTCCAGAAACATGTAGACAGAAGCAATAGCTGAAGAGTGCAGCTGTGGGTTTAATGTAATATTCTGATTCCTACTCTAATGTTAACAGGAGATGAAGTTGTTATATAAGTGATCATTAGGGTAAAAGTGAAATGAAGATCTAAAACTACAGTCACTGTTTGTCTTTTACTTATGTAATAAATTATTTTATTCAGTAGAAAGAAAAAGAATTTGGAAGTGGAGTATTTTTTCTTGCCCTGTACTTACCATCAAAACCTCTTGTTAACTTTTCATTATCCATTGTAGAGTCCACTTTTTCCTCTATTTTACAAAAATCAATATAATACACCCCAAAGACCCAGCTGCAATTTTATACAGCCAGCACATCTTCCAGTTTCATTCCACCTGAGGGCAGCGAGGCTGCACTCCTCAACCACCCTGCAACACCAACCAAACCTGGTTTGGTAGGGCAGCTGCCTTCAAAAGCACAGGACTGGTTTGAACTGAAATATTGAAGCTGGAGCTTCCTGGACAAACATAAGAGCATTCCTATTGCAATAATACCTAGAAGGTAGTTTCTTTTGTATGACCTTATCTAAAAGGATGCTTCAGCAAAACCCTACAGAATACAAAAGCTTAAGAAGGTGAAAACTCTTACCTCGGCCTGAGATGGCATGAGCTGCCACAGCAATGAGAGACAGTCACAAGTGGAGCAGCAAGGAGAAAACACATCCTCCAGCTGAATTGATTGTGAGGAGCTCTAAAAGAGAAAAAAATCACTTTGAAACAAGTCTCTAAAAGCTATCATCAGTTATCATAATAATACTTAACAATATATGGTATTTATGGATTTATGTATATTTTAATAGAATTTAGAGAAAAGTGCACACAGAATTATTGAAATTATAATTTCCAATGTCCATATGTAGAAAGTGTGCTAAAAAGCAATGCAAAATGGTTAATCATCAATATTTGACTTGTTGATTACTTTACTTCATTTACTTAATTTTCTTTCCTACTTTGAAAGAAACAAGGCATATCAGTCTGAATCTGCTCCCTGCCAATTCCTCCCATGGTACTGGAATGTATCTCCTCCTGCAACCTGATGTCTCATCAGTCATCATCTCATCTCCTCTCTTCCTTTTTGTTTAGAGTTTTACCCTGAGCAAGAGCTACAAAATAACTAATTCCTGAAGTGCAGCATTACTCTATTAAGCATAAAACCTAAGGAAGGTGAAAGGCAAAATTTGCCAAGGCCAGTATATATAAAGTTTCCTAAGACCAAAATCATCTGCCTCTTAACAGGATTTTAACATTCAAACATCTATATAACCAAAACATTTATTTTTCCCAGATTTTTGCAAACATCCAGGGAAAAATCTGCTGAATATACCTGATAAATATTGCAACAGAAAACAATGAGTCGTTTCAGATTAGTTTGCAGTGAATACTGACTTGAGAAAGATAAATATTCAAGTATCTGTGCATTAACAAATATCAAATTCACCTGCACAGAATTCTTGAAATCTCTCTTTAAAGGTCACGTGTATGATTCAGTTGGTAGCAAAGGGATAAGATATCATCACCAATTTCTAGTCCGCAAACCCATGAAATGCTGGACACCTGCAGGAGCCCTTACAATGAAGTGGAAACTCCTCTATTTTTTCACATCCCAAACAATGATCACACTTGGAATTTTGAGCTCTACATCTACCCCTACTTAACTGCTGAAATTACTGTTACTTCGTGAAACTTCTGTACTCTTATGCACATTTAGTGCATGTTGTCCATAGACTTTTTATTTGCTTACTAAATAACAGCGTTGAAAGCATACAAAATTATTTCAACGCTGCAAACACACATCAGTTTGGTCTCAAGCATTCTTAATCACTGCAAAGACTAAAGACCACTTATATCAAGTACACATTTACTTATAGTTCCACAGAGGACAATTACTCTTTTCCGTTAATGAATAATTATTCAGAAGTTTGGAGTGTGGTGCTTGAGTGTGAATAACCAACCACCCAGAGACAGTCCGTTCTCTTCTTACCTGATTAAGAACAAAAACATTAACAAGTAAGTAAGCTACAAAATTCTTAATGATTTGATACATTCTTAGAAGAGTGATGAAGAAGGACTGGGGAAAAAAAAAACCAGCATCTACAAGCAACATCAAAGATATTGCAGCAGAGACCATTGTCCTTAAATGATGTCAGGAAAAAGTACAAGACGTCACAATAATCTTGGCTTGTCTTCTTCATTATATCAGCTTTGTTCTGCCATGAGCATTCTGAAAGGGTAAACAAGACTCCTGGGTCTACCCTCCCAGGAGTCTTCTCAGCGGCACTGACTTCACACAATACCAATCCCTGGCCGTTTCTCAGGGAATGTTTGAGGTGCTCTCAGCACCAGCACGTTTTAATGCAGTTTAGTCTGAAACGAACACGCACTACATTAGCATATACTGAAGATATTCAGAGGTCAAAGCCAATAAAGTAACTTATCTGAGTTATATTGTGGAATTGTTAGTTCTTCTGCCTACCCGGCTGGAAACTGTTCAGAATTATGACTGAACACACACTTATCAGTGATACAACCAAACCCGAAAGTCGTCAGTGCTGAGGTAACGAGTCAGTCAACGGAGACAGGCCAGGTGGGACAGCGCGTTCGCTGCTCTCATTCCCAGACCAAGGCTTTCTCCTGGAAACACGCACTGCACAGGTAAGGATCGCAATTAAAGCCTTCAGCTGCAAGTTCCAGCTCAACTTTCACGGGCTGGCTCCCAGCACTGCACCCAGCGCTCATACACACAGAGATCCTCCCGTCGGTGCCAGGGCGCGGAGCGCGGACACCTGGGGTTTCATCCCCAGCCGCCCTGCAGCTCCCAGGGCTCTCACTGGAAAGCGCTTTCGCAGCCGAGGGTGGGGAAAAGGTTCATTCCGCCCCACTAAGAGCGGGGTGGAAAAGCTGGAGCGCTCCAGGAAGGAGCGGGGTGGGGTCGCCTCAGCGCGGAGCTGGCTCTGCCCCGCGCCCCGGAGTTCCGCGGCGGAGCTGGCAGCCCTGTCCTGGGGGACCTGGCAGCCCTGTCCCGGTGGCACCGGCGGAGCTGGCAGCCCTGTCCTGGGGGACCTGGCAGCCCTGTCCCGGCGGGTGCGGGAGCAGCGAGGCAGCGCAGCCTCCCGGGGTCTCCGGCGGGATGGGCGAGGCGAGGACTTCGCCCGCTGCCCCTCTGGCCGCTTTCGACGCGGCGCGAAGCCGCTCTGGCACATCCTGCACAGCGGCCAAAGGGTGCTGGGTTCCGGGGGGAAGTCCCAGCCGCGCTCCTGCCCTGCCTCCCCGCGGAGCTCTCCCCCCGCCGCCCGCGCTCGCCTCCGCGCCCTCCCGGCCGCGGCCCCCGCGCTCGCAGGGACCACCCCGCGCTCCGCCCGCCCGGCTGCGCCGTGGCTGCCGAGGATCGGCGGCAGCCCCCACACAAGAGCGGCCTCCCCGGCCCGGGCTGAGAGAGACGCGGCCTGTGGGCGCCCCGTCCTGCGGAGGGGACCGGGACAGACCCATCTCCCCCCTGCTCGGGCGGCAGCGGCCGCGGTCCCGGTCCGCTGCAGGAGCCCCCAGAGCGGGGTCGCGGGCAGCCCCCGAGCCGCCGGAGCTCACGGACACGTCTGTGCACAGAGGAGGAAGCGGCGAGGTAAGTCGGCTTGAACACTTTCAGCCCTGGAAATGAAACTCACCACGAAGTTTTTGAAAGTGAATGAACTTTCTCCCTAGGAGGACTGAAGGGAAAGTTGTCCAAAACATTTTGCAGCAGATACATTTAAACCTGTTTACACAGCCTGCATCAGGATGAAACAAACAAACAAAAAGCAAGGTCTGCTTTAGCCCAAGGAGCTCTTCGTCCTGCACTCTACACAGTCAGGCCTGACAGCTTTTGGTGGTAACATGAAGGGTTAATGTCCTGACAAAGCCCCATTGTTCCACTACATTATGCGTTGTCTATGCCGTGGACATCTCTGGGAGAGGGTCATGTTTTACATCTTGCAAAGAGGATGTTCTTTCTCCTCTGTCAACAGAACAGGGAGTGTTTCAGGCACAGTGACCCTCTCCTTTTTGTTTCAGGATCAGTTTAGAAGAAATGGGGTAGGATAATCCTCATGCAGAGGGACTACTGAAGGAGGAGAGTGGATGTGAATCAATACGGCAGAAAGAATTGTGCGTTGAAACTAGCGTTTTAGTCCACTGAAACTAGTGTTTTAATCCATTCAACCAAAACGTGTGCTAGATTTATATTAAACCAGAGTGACTTGATTTTTGACCTCTGCACTTCAGAACTCAAAAGCACCAAGGTTTGTGAATCATCTACACACTGACTGTGAAAGTCACTTGACTGTTGTGGCCAGGACACTGCTGACTGACTTCACCCCCAGTTCTCTTTGCAACATACAAATTCTCTCAGATGTTATTATGCCAGTCCTGTTCCATTTGAACTAAAACAACAACAAAATGCAAAAAAACCCCATGAAATAACATCTAACTATGTTATGATGGAGAAGATTTAAAATATGCTACTAAGTTAGCATAGTTATGCATAGTTAGCTTAGTTATGCTAAGTTAGTTAAAAGGAGCATTAGGTTTAGCTTTCTTGGTTGGCAGTTCAGCCTTCCATCCCAGAGGGTGCCCTGTCTTGAGTCCCTTAAAGAAGACTGTTTTCACATGTGGCCCCAGACAGTGTTGCAGTTGTAGGCACCAATGGATTATATCAGCCTGATACTGTATTCAGAAATGTGGTACAGTGACTCAAGGAGCCCTAACACCTGGTTTCAGAATTCCACTGCCCACCTCTAGCTAATCAGTGTATGATCAGCTGTATTATTATATTATATCGTAGCAACAGAATTTTCCTGCTGAGATGCTCCTGCTCTCCTCAGTCTTGTAGGACCACCAGCCATAAGCTCTTCTGAATAGCAGCTTTGTAAATACAAACCTTTTTAAAACAAGCTCCAGATTTTGAAGCTCTACTGCAATACAGGGAATGTATTTTATGTTGCTGTCCTATGCATTTCTGCAGGTGTGATCACTGATTACTGAGGAACATTTTACATGTTCATAAAGAGGTCATGATATAGGGGGAACCCAGATTAAGACATGCAGTAACATCCAGTAAGGTCCAAAAGATTTCTTTTGTTGGTAGTGACTACAGAGCATCCCAGTAGGGCCACAACGTATAAACCTCCCTACTTCTACCTATTTCCTTTTGACACAGCCACTGCAACATTTAGAAGAGTTGGCCATAAAACTATAGTTCCCTACTGGGACAGGGTATCCCAGATTATCAGGGCCCAGGCCCATATTCCACCAGCCCCCTCACCAATCTGCTGCTTCTGGATCAATAAAGTCCTGTGGCCACCAGTTCTGCAGGTTAAACATGGGTACTGCAAAACTGTAACCCTCTTCATCACAACTAAAACAAATGAAAACCTCCCTACCTTTACATCCTCTGCTGTATCACAAGAAGCTGATAAACCTTTTTCTTCAGAAAGAGTCCTTTAATAGACTTCACCTGCAAAAAAATAACCAAAACCCTGACACCGTCCCCATCTTCAGCTGGGAACAATTTTGAATTATCCATGTGAGAAGAATCAGCTGTGTGTGCTTTAGGCTCAGACATATTCTCCACCCCCCACCCCCCCATCTTTTTTTTTTTCTTTACTGAACAAATTGTTCTCCATGGCTGGTTGTTCCTTTGGAAGTTTAGGGGTTTGTACAGCCCCAAATTTATTACAGATTTTCCTAAGAAGAGTCAGAGAGTTATGCTTCTTCCCATCTGTTCCCCAAGAGCAAAGGAACATACTTTTGCAAATGAGATTGTGTATAATATTGTAATTGTACATGAAAAATTTTTAACATTTAGCAGCAGTTTACACCTAATTTTGTTACAGAGGATTCAACGTATTTCCAGAGAATGCTTGCTTATCTCCTTCAGCTGGGCAGTGCTGAAAGAGATAAGCATAATGGACCCTGGATAAGTTGCTGTCTCTAGAATACATGACAACAGCTTAGACAGAAGTCATGGGTCAGGGAGAAACATTATTTACAGTCCAAGGACACCCCCATTTCACTAATTGTTTAGATCAAAAGATTTTAAAAACAAAAAAAAATTGTTTAAACCAAAAGGTTTCAGGAGAGAGAGCGGGCTGGCCAGCAGGATCAGTACCTGGGACACACAGAAAGTCTGGCACTGAGTCCCTGTTCCCAAACCAATGCAACACAGAGCTAAACCTGTGGTACTTCCAAGGCTCACAGGCTTCTCTGAAAGTAAAATCTTGCCACTCCTACTCAGCCTAAACATCTGGTGGTGTTAGATTGTAACTGTACTCTTGCAGGATCTGGGTTTAGTAGCAAGGTAGAAAGGCACAGATGAACAGATTTTGCCTTTTCTTGTGTTAGGAGACACACCTGCAAATCCAGCAGTTTTCACCTCAGGGATAGCAGGAAATGAGTTTGTTACACGTTTGTTTTGTGGAGACACTCTCTGGCAGAATGTGCAGTGAGCATACTCATCATTTCCATTGTGAATTGCCTTCTGTGGTATCACTGTCACAGACTCACAGAGAAGTTTTTGAAATTGTTGTTGTTCTTAAATTCTTGCCTACTAGAGGTAGATAAAGACAGACTACAAGGAATGCAAAAGTTTCCACCTCTTACGGGTTTGGCAAATACTTGAAAATGTTCATGTGTCTCAGGAACCAGAAGCAAATCAAAATCTGACTACATATAATATAGGATAGTATATTTGACTGCTGCATAGACTGCAGTAAAAGGACAATAAGACAGTAAATGTTTACCGGTTTATTGCCATTGTTGTTAACTTTTGGGTAGTGAAAATGGGTATGCCATTGTCACCTGAAAATGACTGTCATTTTAGAGGTAGCAATGCTTACACCTTAATTAGTATCTCTTTTTTTTTCTAGGGTAAACCGCTGGATTTTGGTCAGAAATTCTGAAAGAGTGACTAAGTATCAGTAAAGATGTCATATTTAATGAAAGGGTTTAAATGTCGGAGTCCTGTGATGTGCAAGGTAGCAGGAAGCCTGTTGAAAGCTCACACATTAAAGAACGCGTTAGGCGTCAATGAACAACAATACAAAATTTCACGTGCATCGTCTCAACTGAGCTCTGCAAAGGCAAACTCTTACAATTACATCATTGTAGGAGCTGGATCAGCAGGCTGTGTATTGGCCAGCAGGCTGACAGAAGACCCGCAGAGTACTGTGCTGCTTTTGGAAGCAGGCCCTAAGGACACCCTGCTAGGCAGCGTGAGGCTGATGTGGAAGATTCACATGCCTGCTGCGTTAACGTACAACCTCTGCGATGAGAAATACAACTGGTACTACCACACCGCACCGCAGAGGCACATGGACAGCCGGGTCATGTACTGGCCCCGGGGCAGGGTGTGGGGCGGCTCCTCCTCCCTCAATGCCATGGTCTACATCCGCGGGCACGCCGAGGACTACAACCGCTGGAGCAGGCAGGGGGCTCCGGAATGGGACTACGAGCACTGCCTGCCCTACTTTAAGAAGGCACAGACGCACGAACTGGGGCCGGATCAGTACAGAGGTGGGAATGGCCCCCTGCATGTGTCGAGAGGGAAAACAAACCATCCTCTTCATCAGGCATTCCTGGAGGCAGCCCAGCAAGCCGGGTATCCCTTCACAGATGACATGAATGGCTATCAGCAGGAAGGCTTTGGCTGGATGGACATGACTATACACCAAGGTAAACCATAAAGGGGTCCTCAAGTAATTTCTATTTCTGACCCAGAAATAATTTTGGAATATGGACATATAATCTGCATTGAATGGCATTTGAGGGTTTAGGTTACTACCCAGATATGGCACTCTGTGTTTACACCCTATTCATTTCTCAGCAGCTTGCTATCATGTGTACTGTGTATTTCATTGCAAGTTGCATTGGTAGGAAAGTGCCCATTCACAGTTAAATCATGTCATTGTGAAATTTGTTATGTTAAAACAATATCCTTAATTATTATATCAAATCACATTTGCTTTGAACTCTGTAAACTCTACGAAGACTTTCCCTCTGTAGGCATCCTGGTGGTTATTGGCCAAAATGTGAGGCATACTGATCATGACTGTTTTGATGTTTAATGCAAATATACATTGTAGGTCAAAGATGGAGCACAGCTAGTGCTTATCTTCGCCCAGCCATATCACGCCCAAATTTCTCAGTTGCAGAGAAGACACTTGTAACAAAAATCTTGTTCCAAGGAACAAAATGCATTGGTGTTGAGTATGTGAAAAATGGGCAAAGGAAGAAGGTAAGAGATTTTTAATTTCCAGTATGAAAGGTATGAATCAAAGCTAAATTATGTATTCTTTTAAAAAGTCTATTAAAAATGGCACTTTACTGTGCAAAATTTTTTTTTAAGTTATATTGTTTCTTATAGTATATGATTCCTTGTCAGTCATTTTACAGTAGATGATATTCCAGTTGTATTGATTTAGAGATTAGCTTCATCATCACATTTCCATCTCCCACTGCTGAGGGGACAAGCCATAACTTGATGTTACACAGAGTGTTGTGTAAGATGTCTGACTGGAGCCTATGGTGCAACCATGCCCTGTCCCAGCACATTGACCAGAGTGCTGCAATGGGGACATTTCTGAAAAACAATTCCGGCAGAGGAAAACGTGTGAAAGCCAGATACTGAAATTTGAATAGCTCAAGGGACAAATGACAAATCTTGCCCTATGGTTGGCTGTGAAATGAATATTTCTCAGTTTCAGTCCAGCTTCCGCTGAAAATGCGATTGTGTGGAAGGAAGCTTGAATTGTCATTACAAAACTCTGTGGATAATTGGTTCACTTTATGCCCCTTTCAGTCCATTGACTTCTGTAAGACCTAAACTATCCTCACTTCCCTTAACAGCTGATTATGGACTAGTCTGGAACTAGGATATTGCCTAAAAGGGGCTTGTATGCTAATAACCTAAGATATTTAGTCACAAACCATTATAAAACAATTACAAAGTGGTGTAATAATAATATCCTGGAGAGAGCTGAGTACAAATCTTGGCGGTTTGAGTTCAGTAAGCCTTATAAAACTCAGCAGACAAGTTCTGTGACTGAGCACCTGCCAGAAGTTAAAATGCAGTATCAATAATCTGTTCTTTGCTTTTCAAAAGCACAGATCAAATCTGCTGCTTTCTAAGTGGATTGCAAGTGATAATCATTTTACCAATATGAAAAAAAAGTTGCAGAACCTTTAACTGATTTCATAAGCTGCTAAATTTCTGTGAAAACAGTACCTCTAATTGCTGTTCTTGTGCCATTATCAAGATCAATTTTGTTGAAGAAATTCTTGGAAACCCAATTACACATGATCAAAGACTTTCTGAATAATGGACCATTTAATTGTGAAATTCTTCAATTGTTATGAATTTTCATACATACTAATATATGTATGAATTCTACATAGTGAATAATATATATCATGTATTGTACAAAATACATCTTCAAAGCATTTCCCTTCCTTCTCTTTCCCTTCCCCCCCCACCCTCCCCCAGCATCCAAACTGCTTTTACTTTCTGGAAAATTTCATACCTGTCAGGATGGAAGAACTAATAATTTTATTGCATTATGAACATCAAGATGAAGCAATTGAATTCAAGATGAACACATTAAAGTGGTTTTGTTTTTACAGTTCATTTTAGATAGAATCTCTTTTACATCAGTCATCAACAAAGTTAAAAGATCACCAAAACCTGATTCAAAAATTATTCAAAACCTATTCACCAGCCAGTGACTTGTTACTTGTCTAACACTGTAGTCCTAGAGATCTCCCAGAACTCCAGTAAGCCCTCTGACAAATAGTAGGAAAGGTACTGAACATTCCTGGAGTTTTTAAGTTCAGAATCAAGCAGAAAAGTTTATTTATACTTTATATTTCATATAAAGGATGAAAATGTTTTAATGTATTATAGACTAACCCAAACAAAAGTGTATCAAAGTCACTTTTTCCTCTTAGCTGTGACATTATGAAAAACTTTGTGTGGGCTAGGAATATCTACAGTGCTGACTTTGCAGTGGGTTTAGACTGAGCAAGCATCATTTGAATGCTGCTCTGAACAAACTGCTACCAGTTTTGTGCGTGCCACAGGAAATGCAAATAAGTTAAATAAGTTTGTATAACATGCAAAATACAGCTCTAAGTATTGATTCAACAGGCTCTGATAAGGTGTTTATTAGTCTTAACATACTAATGACTGCCCAGAGCAAAGCAGTAACAAATCAAAGATAACAGCACTGGCCATCCCTTGGCCACATCAGATAAATAGTGTGAAAATGCTTTTTATTATTATTATTACACTTGGGTGTTACTGTAGCAACAATCTCATTTGCCATCTTTCTGTATAGCTGAGGTGTCATTCAAAAAGGACAGGATTACAAGTTAATATTCATTCCATGCTAATCTGTTAAAACTCCGAGTCAAAGGCAGAGGAGTAATTTAGCAGCCTGTATCATGACCAGCTCAGGGTTCAGACCAAACCATTTGATGGAAACACTGTCAGCAAGACAAAATTCAATCTATGCCTGCATCCAGTTTTATCAGTAGTGCTTTGGGAAATGAGGGGTCTTTTGAGGACTACCACGAGCTAAGAAATCAAACTTTAGCCTTGGATGAATTTAAAAAAAAAAAATAAGCTCTTGAGAATTTTTGAGCTACCATGTCTGTGAATTCCAAATCTTCCTTAGGAGTTTCAGTTTTAATTTATAAAGGGTTAGTGAGAATGGCAGAGAAGCTTAGCTGCCTGATCCAAGTGCCACAGGTACTATTCCCCTGGCAAGTAGGACAAGAGCTGGGCTGAGTGTTTCTGTGCCATATAGTTTGAATGGATTGTAAAGATGGGAATGAATACAGAAATGATCAAAGTAAAAGCTTGATTACTTCTCTCTGTGGAAAATTCTGACAAGACAGGAATACATTTAAATGTGAAAAATGTGAGGGAAGGGTGTCTAATCTGGATCAGAACAGTATATCCAAAGAGCAGTCCTTGATGCTGCTTTCATTCAGCTCAAGCTTAATAATCTTAGGGCTTTTGTGCTCATTTCCTTTTAGGTTTTTGCCAATAAGGAAGTTATTTTAAGTGGAGGTGCCATAAATTCTCCCCAGCTGCTTATGCTGTCTGGAATTGGAAATGCAGATGATCTAAAAAAACTGGGTATCCCTGTTGTTTGCCATCTTCCTGGTAATTTTTTTTTATTTTAATCTTTCTATGGATACAACTGTTCAATCATTAAATTAATAATGAAATTGAGTTTTCTTTATATCAAGTTGTGTAGACTGAAACACACGTTGAAAACACATTTGTTACAAGTCAGTGGAAAGATGTATTGATTTTATACAAATCAGTGGAAACGTGCATTGATTTCAGAACTAAGCTACAAAGTCCTTTCTTAACCCCATTTGAAAATAAAAAAATGCCTTTCTGAAGGCATACTTTTATAGTTAAGCAGCACACTTATCATTAAGAGTTTTGAATTAGTTTTGATCCACAGCAGATTGTATAAACTCCCACTGTCATAAATATTCAAATATAGAAGAAACAACATGAACTTTTCCTTAAAGCTAAAGTAGTAAGCACAGTATTTAGAAGCTATATCTGGCAATTTTACAAGAACTGCTATAGCTGCCATTTAGCTTTCCATTTTCATTCTAGTTAGGCTAGGTTTATGTAAAAACTTATTCTGACATGAGCAAAAGGCTGATATGACTCATGGCCTTGGTCTGTGTCATCACTGCCCTTGTAAGAGGTTGGTTTAGTTCCCACTTAAGATGTTCTCTGCTTGAAACATGGTGGGTAATTTTTTTCCTCTCACTTTCTTCTCCCTCTCTCTTTTCTACCCCCTGCAGGGGTAGGCCAGAACCTTCAAGATCATTTAGAAGTGTATGTCCAGCAAAAGTGCACCAAACCCATTACTCTATATAGTGCACAAAAGCCACTGAACATGGTGAGGATTGGTCTCGAATGGCTTTGGAAATTTACAGGTACGAAGCAAAGTATGCAATCATTCTGCAACTGACTGATTTAGAATTATGACAGCCTTTTATCTGTGAGTTTTATAGTCTGGGAGCCTTAATATATATTTTTTTTTCATGCTCTGGGAAATAACTGGAACTTGCAAATGGATTTGAACTATTTCTTCTATACCAGAATATTTTAAAGTTTTTATATCTTAGGTAATGAAGGAGTTTATTATACACCACTTTTAACGTTCCTATATCTCATGCAAAGAAGAACATTTAAAAATCAGTGCTACTTAGAAAAGCTACTGCACAAAAGATGGAGAAAATATTCTATTTTAAATCAATATGATGTCAATAAAAACATATTGTTGAACTGACTTAAGTTTTCTGTATAATTGTCTCAAAAGAATTTGTTTGTTGCTCTGATCAGAATCTTTTTGGCCTGCAAGTAAATGTGAATTGACTTTCCTTAAAATATCACATGCATTTTACAGTACCTCAGTCATAAGTTGTACCTTAAAAAGAATCTGTAAATATAATCCTTATGTCAGTTAAATAGCTTGGCCAAAGCTGAGCCCTACATCACTTGCTGAATTATGTTATTTTTTGGCAACTTATTCTGGATATATGTGGCTTTTAACCATGCAAGTAAATATTGAGGGCTAACTTACAGTTTTAAACAGAAATGAAAATAACATAAGGCACATTGCAGGGCTTTCATCTTTCCCTTCAGGGTAGGCACTGTGGATGGCTCTGCCTATTCCATGTGACCGATGGGATAACTGGACTGCACGTCACGGAGCGAGCAGTGCAGGAATATCAGGGATGTGCAGCCAGTTCCCTCCACACCTGTTAGGATCCAAATCTGCTTCTGGACTCAGCCCCTTGGCCTGCAAGTTACAGTGAGACAACTGTAACATCCCATTCTCAGACCAGTGGGATTTCCAAAGTTATGCATACTTACATTTATCCAGGAATTAAAAAGCAGATGAAAGTGATGCACAGGGCTTAAACTACAAGCTGTTCATAATGGATTTGCATTCCTCGCAATTGATGCTGTACAAATAAATTATTCATGGTATGAACCATCCACAGGTTAAGAACAAGCAGACTTGTTGCTCTGGAGGTTTTTAATGGCATCTTCTCCCTCCTTTACACTTTCTAGGTGAGGGAGCCACTGCCCACTTAGAATCTGGTGGTTTCATCCGAAGTGAACCAGGGGTTCCTCACCCCGACATTCAGTTCCACTTTCTTCCTTCCCAGGTCATTGACCATGGTCGGGTTGCTTCCACAATGGAAGCTTACCAGGTGAGTAGAAGAGAATGTTCCAGTAAGATTTTGTAGCCATTAGCAAGGAGGTTTATTCTCCATTAGAAATGTTGATAATTTGGCTGCATAGTGAAAAATACTTTGTTCAGTATAATAT